>CM051239.1:139408078-139688078 GCA_027917425.1 Gastrophryne carolinensis
TGGGGCAGTCACATGCAGCCTATCAGCAGCCAGCAAGCCCGGTGACGTCACAGAGCTATTTAAGGCCGGCCATCTTGCTTTTCCTTCCTCATTTCTCTATTGCATTCGTGAGAGACAGAACGCTGTGTAGCTGAGGGAGAGACAGTTAGACAGGCAGGGACAGACAGGGACAGGCTGGAGACAGGCAGGAGACAGACAGGAGACAGACAGAAAGCCAGCAAAAAACAGGGAAAGGAAGGGAAAATCGGAGGCTGTCACAGGGAGATTTTTTTTTTTTTTCATCCAGCCTGACAGGCTTTGTTAGCGTTTTCAGGCTGCTTATACTAACTAACTGTGCATATATACTGAACTGATCTTAAGTCTGCTGTGAGGCATCCCATTCTGTGACTACAGCAGCCTCTGTTTAAGACCATATAACCATTTGCACTTATTATAATTGAAATTAGCCCTGATAAAGACACTTTTGCTGGCCATAGCACTACTGGATCTTTTTTTAAGGCATCCCATTCTGTGACTACAGCAGCCTCTGTTTAAGACCATATAACCATTTGCACTTATTATAAATTAAATTAGCCCTGATAAAGACACTTTTGCTGGGCATAGCACTACTGGATTCTTTTTTGGGGCATCCCATTCTGTGACTACAGCAGCCTCTGTTTAAGACCATATAACCATTTGCACTTATTATAATTGAAATTAGCCCTGATAAAGACACTTTTGCTGGGCATAGCACTACTGGATTCTTTTTTGGGGCATCCCATTCTGTGACTACAGCAGCCTCTGTTTAAGACCACATAACCATTTGCACTTATTATAATTGAAATTAGCCCTGATAAAGACACTTTTGCTGGGCATAGCACTACTGGATCTTTTTTTAAGGCATCCCATTCTGTGACTACAGCAGCCTCTGTTTAAGACCATATAACCATTTGCACTTATTATAATTGAAATTAGCCCTGATAAAGACACTTTTGCTGGGCATAGCACTACTGGATCTTTTTTTAAGGCATCCCATTCTGTGACTACAGCAGCCTCTGTTTAAGACCATATAACCATTTGCACTTATTATAATTGAAATTAGCCCTGATAAAGACACTTTTGCTGGGCATAGCACTACTGGATTCTTTTTTGGGGCATCCCATTCTGTGACTACAGCAGCCTCTGTTTAAGACCATATAACAATTTGCACTTATTATAATTGAAATTAGCCCTGATAAAGACACTTTTGCTGGGCATAGCACTACTGGATCCTTTTTTAAGGCATCCCATTCTGTGACTACAGCAGCCTCTGTTTAAGACCATATAACCATTTGCACTTATTATAATTGAAATTAGCCCTGATAAAGACACTTTTGCTGGGCATAGCACTACTGGATCTTTTTTTAAGGCATCCCATTCTGTGACTACAGCAGCCTCTGTTTAAGACCATATAACCATTTGCACTTATTATAATTGAAATTAGCCCTGATAAAGACACTTTTGCTGGGCATAGCACTACTGGATTCTTTTTTGGGGCATCCCATTCTGTGACTACAGCAGCCTCTGTTTAAGACCATATAACAATTTGCACTTATTATAATTGAAATTAGCCCTGATAAAGACACTTTTGCTGGGCATAGCACTACTGGATCTTTTTTTAAGGCATCCCATTCTGTGACTACAGCAGCCTCTGTTTAAGACCATATAACCATTTGCACTTATTATAATTGAAATTAGCCCTGATAAAGACACTTTTGCTGGGCATAGCACTACTGGATTCTTTTTTGGGGCATCCCATTCTGTGACTACAGCAGCCTCTGTTTAAGACCATATAACCATTTGCACTTATTATAATTGAAATTAGCCCTGATAAAGACACTTTTGCTGGGCATAGCACTACTGGATCTTTTTTTAAGGCATCCCATTCTGTGACTACAGCAGCCTCTGTGTAAGACCATATAACCATTTGCACTTATTATAATTGAAATTAGCCCTGATAAAGACACTTTTGCTGGGCATAGCACTACTGGATCTTTTTTTAAGGCATCCCATTCTGTGACTACAGCAGCCTCTGTTTAAGACCATATAACCATTTGCACTTATTATAATTGAAATTAGCCCTGATAAAGACACTTTTGCTGGGCATAGCACTACTGGATCTTTTTTTAAGGCATCCCATTCTGTGACTACAGCAGCCTCTGTTTAAGACCATATAACCATTTGCACTTATTATAATTGAAATTAGCCCTGATAAAGACACTTTTGCTGGGCATAGCACTACTGGATCTTTTTTTAAGGCATCCCATTCTGTGACTACAGCAGCCTCTGTTTAAGACCATATAACCATTTGCACTTATTATAATTGAAATTAGCCCTGATAAAGACACTTTTGCTGGGCATAGCACTACTGGATCTTTTTTTAAGGCATCCCATTCTGTGACTACAGCAGCCTCTGTTTAAGACCATATAACCATTTGCACTTATTATAATTGAAATTAGCCCTGATAAAGACACTTTTGCTGGGCATAGCACTACTGGATCTTTTTTTGGGGCATCCCATTCTGTGACTACAGCAGCCTCTGTTTAAGACCATATAACCATTTGCCGCTCCCAATTTCTGCCAGCCAAGGCTCCAGCACCTCAGCCGAAGGCAGCTGTGCGTCATACCCATCCTCTGTCGCTCCTGCTCCTCCTCCTCCTCCAAGTCATGCATCCCGCCAGCAATCCATCAGCGAAGCCATGTCCAAGAGACAGCAGTATGCGCCCACTCATCCTACGGCGCAGAAGCTGAATGTGCTCCTGTCCAAGTTGCTGGTGCTGCAGTCGCTCCCTTTTCAGGTGGTGGAATCTGCACCTTTCAGAGAACTGATGGCTTGTGCTGAGCCGAGGTGGAGAGTCCCAAGCCGTCATTTCTTTGCCAAGAAGGCAGTACCAGCGCTGCACACTTTTGTTGAACAGAAGGTGGGCCAGTCCTTGAGCCTGTCGGTGTGTAGCAAAATACATGGCAGCGCCGACATCTGGAGCTGTAACTACGGTCAGGGGCAGTACATGTCGTTTACGGCCCACTGGGTGAATGTGGTCCCTTTGCAGCAGCAGCAGCAACTTGGACAGGTCACGCCGCTTCGGCCTCCGCGCTCTCTGCCCATTGGGCCTGTGACACCGTGCGACTCGGCCTCCTCATCCTCCGCCATCTCCTCACCCTCCACTGTAGGCTCAAGTCTCAGTGCCCCTCCAGTCTACCATGTGTGCAGGGCACGGAGGTGTCACGCAGTGCTTCACATGGTTTGTCTTGGCGAACGGAGTCACACAGGGGAGGAACTGCTTAAATGTATTCATCAGGAAATCCAAACATGGCTTACTCCGAGAAAACTTAAAATGGGAATCATGGTTACCGACAATGGGAAGAACATTTTGTCTGCGCTGCGCCAAGGAAGCCTGACCCATGCCCCCTGCATGGCCCATGTCTTCAATCTGGTTGTCAAGCGGTTTCTGAAGTGTTCCCCCCATCTGCAAGACATCCTAACAACTTCAAGGAAACTTTGCATGCACTTCAGCCACTCCTACACCGCCAAACACACCCTTCTTGAGCTACAGCGTCAGAATGGTATCCCCCAACATAGTCTGATTTGCGATGTTTCCACCCGTTGGAATTCCACCCTTCACATGTTGGACCGATTATATGAACAGAGAAAAGCCATCACGGATTTCCTGATGATCCAAGCAGATAGGGGGACTCCCCTGTGTAACTTCAATGTCAACCAGTGGCAGCTCATACGTGACACCTGCCGTTTGCTCAGGCCCTTTGAGGAAGCCACTTTATTTGTCAGTCGGCAGGATTACGGGATGAACGACGTGATTCCACTGCTGACGAACCCGGATTCGATCCGAATTTCAGGAAAAATTCAATTCGGATCGAATCCGAATTTCCCCGCGATTCGATCGCTCGAAGTTTTCCTTTAACATCCATTCATTTACATTTACAGGCATTCTAAGATGGCGGACGGGACATGTCTGGACATCTATCCCGCGCCAGTGCAAGCTGGGGCAGTCACATGCAGCCTATCAGCAGCCAGCAAGCCCGGTGACGTCACAGAGCTATTTAAGGCCGGCCATCTTGCTTTTCCTTCCTCATTTCTCTATTGCATTCGTGAGAGACAGAACGCTGTGTAGCTGAGGGAGAGACAGTTAGACAGGCAGGGACAGACAGGGACAGGCTGGAGACAGGCAGGAGACAGACAGGAGACAGACAGAAAGCCAGCAAAAAACAGGGAAAGGAAGGGAAAATCGGAGGCTGTCACAGGGAGATTTTTTTTTTTTTTTCATCCAGCCTGACAGGCTTTGTTAGCGTTTTCAGGCTGCTTATACTAACTAACTGTGCATATATACTGAACTGATCTTAAGTCTGCTGTGAGGCATCCCATTCTGTGACTACAGCAGCCTCTGTTTAAGACCATATAACCATTTGCACTTATTATAATTGAAATTAGCCCTGATAAAGACACTTTTGCTGGCCATAGCACTACTGGATCTTTTTTTAAGGCATCCCATTCTGTGACTACAGCAGCCTCTGTTTAAGACCATATAACCATTTGCACTTATTATAAATTAAATTAGCCCTGATAAAGACACTTTTGCTGGGCATAGCACTACTGGATTCTTTTTTGGGGCATCCCATTCTGTGACTACAGCAGCCTCTGTTTAAGACCATATAACCATTTGCACTTATTATAATTGAAATTAGCCCTGATAAAGACACTTTTGCTGGGCATAGCACTACTGGATTCTTTTTTGGGGCATCCCATTCTGTGACTACAGCAGCCTCTGTTTAAGACCACATAACCATTTGCACTTATTATAATTGAAATTAGCCCTGATAAAGACACTTTTGCTGGGCATAGCACTACTGGATCTTTTTTTAAGGCATCCCATTCTGTGACTACAGCAGCCTCTGTTTAAGACCATATAACCATTTGCACTTATTATAATTGAAATTAGCCCTGATAAAGACACTTTTGCTGGGCATAGCACTACTGGATCTTTTTTTAAGGCATCCCATTCTGTGACTACAGCAGCCTCTGTTTAAGACCATATAACCATTTGCACTTATTATAATTGAAATTAGCCCTGATAAAGACACTTTTGCTGGGCATAGCACTACTGGATTCTTTTTTGGGGCATCCCATTCTGTGACTACAGCAGCCTCTGTTTAAGACCATATAACAATTTGCACTTATTATAATTGAAATTAGCCCTGATAAAGACACTTTTGCTGGGCATAGCACTACTGGATCTTTTTTTAAGGCATCCCATTCTGTGACTACAGCAGCCTCTGTTTAAGACCATATAACCATTTGCACTTATTATAATTGAAATTAGCCCTGATAAAGACACTTTTGCTGGGCATAGCACTACTGGATTCTTTTTTGGGGCATCCCATTCTGTGACTACAGCAGCCTCTGTTTAAGACCATATAACCATTTGCACTTATTATAATTGAAATTAGGCCTGATAAAGACACTTTTGCTGGGCATAGCACTACTGGATCTTTTTTTAAGGCATCCCATTCTGTGACTACAGCAGCCTCTGTTTAAGACCATATAACCATTTGCACTTATTATAATTGAAATTAGCCCTGATAAAGACACTTTTGCTGGCCATAGCACTACTGGATCTTTTTTTAAGGCATCCCATTCTGTGACTACAGCAGCCTCTGTTTAAGACCATATAACCATTTGCACTTATTATAATTGAAATTAGCCCTGATAAAGACACTTTTGCTGGGCATAGCACTACTGGATCTTTTTTTAAGGCATCCCATTCTGTGACTACAGCAGCCTCTGTTTAAGACCATATAACCATTTGCACTTATTATAATTGAAATTAGCCCTGATAAAGACACTTTTGCTGGGCATAGCACTACTGGATCTTTTTTTAAGGCATCCCATTCTGTGACTACAGCAGCCTCTGTTTAAGACCATATAGCCATTTGCACTTATTATAATTGAAATTAGCCCTGATAAAGACACTTTTGCTGGGCATAGCACTACTGGATTCTTTTTTGGGGCATCCCATTCTGTGACTACAGCAGCCTCTGTTTAAGACCATATAACAATTTGCACTTATTATAATTGAAATTAGCCCTGATAAAGACACTTTTGCTGGGCATAGCACTACTGGATCTTTTTTTAAGGCATCCCATTCTGTGACTACAGCAGCCTCTGTTTAAGACCATATAACCATTTGCACTTATTATAATTGAAATTAGCCCTGATAAAGACACTTTTGCTGGGCATAGCACTACTGGATTCTTTTTTGGGGCATCCCATTCTGTGACTACAGCAGCCTCTGTTTAAGACCATATAACCATTTGCACTTATTATAATTGAAATTAGGCCTGATAAAGACACTTTTGCTGGGCATAGCACTACTGGATCTTTTTTTAAGGCATCCCATTCTGTGACTACAGCAGCCTCTGTTTAAGACCATATAACCATTTGCACTTATTATAATTGAAATTAGCCCTGATAAAGACACTTTTGCTGGGCATAGCACTACTGGATCTTTTTTTAAGGCATCCCATTCTGTGACTACAGCAGCCTCTGTTTAAGACCATATAACCATTTGCACTTATTATAATTGAAATTAGCCCTGATAAAGACACTTTTGCTGGGCATAGCACTACTGGATCTTTTTTTAAGGCATCCCATTCTGTGACTACAGCAGCCTCTGTTTAAGACCATATAACCATTTGCACTTATTATAATTGAAATTAGCCCTGATAAAGACACTTTTGCTGGGCATAGCACTACTGGATCTTTTTTTAAGGCATCCCATTCTGTGACTACAGCAGCCTCTGTTTAAGACCATATAACCATTTGCACTTATTATAATTGAAATTAGGCCTGATAAAGACACTTTTGCTGGGCATAGCACTACTGGATCTTTTTTTAAGGCATCCCATTCTGTGACTACAGCAGCCTCTGTTTAAGACCATATAACCATTTGCACTTATTATAATTGAAATTAGCCCTGATAAAGACACTTTTGCTGGGCATAGCACTACTGGATCTTTTTTTAAGGCATCCCATTCTGTGACTACAGCAGCCTCTGTTTAAGACCATATAACCATTTGCACTTATTATAATTGAAATTAGCCCTGATAAAGACACTTTTGCTGGGCATAGCACTACTGGATCTTTTTTTGGGGCATCCCATTCTGTGACTACAGCAGCCTCTGTTTAAGACCATATAACCATTTGCCGCTCCCAATTTCTGCCAGCCAAGGCTCCAGCACCTCAGCCGAAGGCAGCTGTGCGTCATACCCATCCTCTGTCGCTCCTGCTCCTCCTCCTCCTCCTCCAAGTCATGCATCCCGCCAGCAATCCATCAGCGAAGCCATGTCCAAGAGACAGCAGTATGCGCCCACTCATCCTACGGCGCAGAAGCTGAATGTGCTCCTGTCCAAGTTGCTGGTGCTGCAGTCGCTCCCTTTTCAGGTGGTGGAATCTGCACCTTTCAGAGAACTGATGGCTTGTGCTGAGCCGAGGTGGAGAGTCCCAAGCCGTCATTTCTTTGCCAAGAAGGCAGTACCAGCGCTGCACACTTTTGTTGAACAGAAGGTGGGCCAGTCCTTGAGCCTGTCGGTGTGTAGCAAAATACATGGCAGCGCCGACATCTGGAGCTGTAACTACGGTCAGGGGCAGTACATGTCGTTTACGGCCCACTGGGTGAATGTGGTCCCTTTGCAGCAGCAGCAGCAACTTGGACAGGTCACGCCGCTTCGGCCTCCGCGCTCTCTGCCCATTGGGCCTGTGACACCGTGCGACTCGGCCTCCTCATCCTCCGCCATCTCCTCACCCTCCACTGTAGGCTCAAGTCTCAGTGCCCCTCCAGTCTACCATGTGTGCAGGGCACGGAGGTGTCACGCAGTGCTTCACATGGTTTGTCTTGGCGAACGGAGTCACACAGGGGAGGAACTGCTTAAATGTATTCATCAGGAAATCCAAACATGGCTTACTCCGAGAAAACTTAAAATGGGAATCATGGTTACCGACAATGGGAAGAACATTTTGTCTGCGCTGCGCCAAGGAAGCCTGACCCATGCCCCCTGCATGGCTCACGTCTTCAATCTGGTTGTCAAGCGGTTTCTGAAGTGTTCCCCCCATCTGCAAGACATCCTAACAACTTCAAGGAAACTTTGCATGCACTTCAGCCACTCCTACACCGCCAAACACACCCTTCTTGAGCTACAGCGTCAGAATGGTATCCCCCAACATAGTCTGATTTGCGATGTTTCCACCCGTTGGAATTCCACCCTTCACATGTTGGACCGATTATATGAACAGAGAAAAGCCATCACGGATTTCCTGATGATCCAAGCAGATAGGGGGACTCCCCTGTGTAACTTCAATGTCAACCAGTGGCAGCTCATACGTGACACCTGCCGTTTGCTCAGGCCCTTTGAGGAAGCCACTTTATTTGTCAGTCGGCAGGATTACGGGATGAACGACGTGATTCCACTGCTTCATGTACTACAGCACATGTTGGAAACCATGGCTGGTCAGGGCACTGGAGACATGGCGTTTACATCTTACGGCCACATGAACCCCGTTGGAGCTGAACTGGAGGAGGAGGAGGAAGAGGAGGAGGAGGAGTTGCCCAGCGAAACACAGTTTAGGCTTGGCGAAATGGCTGGTTTATCTAGTCAGCGGACAGGAGAGGAGGAGCAGGAGCAGCCAGAGGAGCTAGAGGTTTTTGAGGAAGGCGAGACAGAGGACCCGGGCACACCGTGGCAGTATGCAGTGGAGATGGAGACAGGTAGTCCATCCGAGTCACTTGCGCAAATGGCACGAAGCATGCTCACGTGCTTGCGTAGTGACCCCAGAATTGTTTCCATCTGTCGGCGGGATGACTTCTGGCTGTCCACCTTATTGGACCCTCGCTTCCGGCACAAAATGGGGGCATTTTTTAAACCCACCGAGAGGGAGGACAAACTGAACTACTACAAAGAAATTCTACGTAGGCAGTTGGCCGATGCCTATCTGCGCCATGGTCCATACTCTCGCAGGTCTGACTCGAGGGGACCTCTGCGCTCACCTTCCACTGCCATGGCCGCTGGGGGGGTTGGCAGGAGCAGCAGCAGCTCCATCAGCAGCAGCAGCCTCAGTCTTCAGTCGCTAATGAGTAGCTTTCTACACCCACATAGTGAGGCTACTCATGAGCAGCAGGAAGACCTGGAGCAGGACCTCAACCAGCAGGTCATGTCATACTTTGACATGACCATGCCAACACACCTTGAGGATCCGCTGGACTTCTGGGCAGCCAAACTTGATTTGTGGCCGCAACTAGCAGAGTTTGCCCTGGAAAAGCTGTCCTGCCCGGCAAGTAGCGTGCCATCTGAGCGGGTGTTTAGTGCGGCGGGGGCCATAGTTACGGCGAGGAGAACTCGTCTGTCAACTAAAAATGTGGAGAGACTCACCTTTGTCAAAATGAATCAGGGATGGATCAGCCAGGATTTCCACCCACCAATGCCTGATGCATGCGACTAGATTCAGCATGGTGCCACGTTTTACACTTTCCAAATGGTGCAAAACATATTTATGTCTTTAGGCCATTTTTTGGGCTCCTGCTGCTGCTGCTGCCAACTTCTGCCAACTCCAGGGTGTGATTCATCCAATTTTTGGGCTCCTGAAGCCAACTCCAGTGTATATTTGGGCTCCTGCTGCTGCTGCTGCCAACTCCAGGGTGTGATTCATCCAATTTTTGGGCTCCTGAAGCCAACCCCAGTGTCTCTTTAAAGTAATGTTTGGGCTCCTGCTGCTGCTGCTGCCAACTTCTGCCAACTCCAGGGTGTGATTCATCCAATTTTTGGGCTCCTGAAGCCAACCCCAGGGTCTCTTTAAAGTAATGTTTGGGCTCCTGCTGCTGCTGCTGCCAACTTCTGCCAACTCCAGGGTGTGATTCATCCAATTTTTGGGCTCCTGAAGCCAACCCCAGGGTCTCTTTGAAGTAATGCTTGGGCTCCTGCTGCTGCTGCTGCCAACTTCTGCCAACTCCAGGGTGTGATTCATCCAATTTTTGGGCTCCTGAAGCCAACTCCAGTGTCTCTATAAAGTAATCTTTGGGCTCCTGCTGCTGCCAACTCCAGGGTGTGATTCATCCAATTTTTGGGCTCCTGAAGCCAACTCCAGTGTCTCTTTAAAGTAATATTTGGGCTCCTGCTGCTGCCAACTCCAGGGCGTGATTCATCCAATTTTTGGCCTACTGAAGCCAACCCCAGTGTCTCTTTAAAGTAATATTTGGGCTCCTGCTGCTGCTGCTGTCAACTCCTGCCAACTCCAGGGTGTGATTCATCCAATTGTTGGGCTCCTGAAGCCAACCCCAGGGTCTCTTTGAAGTAATGTTTGGGCTCCTGCTGCTGCTGCTGCCAACTTCTGCCAACTCCAGGGTGTGATTCATCCAATTTTTGGGCTCCTGAAGCCAACCCCAGGGTCTCTTTAAAGTAATGTTTGGGCTCCTGCTGCTGCTGCTGCCAACTTCTGCCAACTCCAGGGTGTGATTCATCCAATTTTTGGGCTCCTGAAGCCAACCCCAGGGTCTCTTTAAAGTAATATTTGGGCTCCTGCTGCTGCTGCTGTCAACTTCTGCCAACTCCAGGGTGTGATTCATCCAATTGTTGGGCTCCTGAAGCCAACCCCAGGGTCTCTTTGAAGTAATGTTTGGGCTCCTGCTGCTGCTGCTGCCAACTTCTGCCAACTCCAGGGTGTGATTCATCCAATTTTTGGGCTCCTGAAGCCAACTCCAGTGTATATTTGGGCTCCTGCTGCTGCTGCTGCCAACTCCAGGGTGTGAATCATCCAATTTTTGGGCTCCTGAAGCCAACCCCAGTGTCTCTTTAAAGTAATATTTGGGCTCCTGCTGCTGCCAACTCCAGGGTGTGATTCATCCAATTTTTGGGCTCCTGAAGCCAACTCCAGTGTCTCTTTAAAGTAATATTTGGGCTCCTGCTGCTGCCAACTCCAGGGCGTGATTCATCCAATTTTTGGCCTCCTGAAGCCAACCCCAGTGTCTCTTTAAAGTAATATTTGGGCTCCTGCTGATGCTGCTGTCAACTCCTGCCAACTCCAGGGTGTGATTCATCCAATTGTTGGGCTCCTGAAGCCAACCCCAGGGTCTCTTTGAAGTAATGTTTGGGCTCCTGCTGCTGCTGCTGCCAACTTCTGCCAACTCCAGGGTGTGATTCATCCAATTTTTGGGCTCCTGAAGCCAACCCCAGGGTCTCTTTAAAGTAATGTTTGGGCTCCTGCTGCTGCTGCTGCCAACTTCTGCCAACTCCAGGGTGTGATTCATCCAATTTTTGGGCTCCTGAAGCCAACCCCAGGGTCTCTTTAAAGTAATATTTGGGCTCCTGCTGCTGCTGCTGTCAACTTCTGCCAACTCCAGGGTGTGATTCATCCAATTGTTGGGCTCCTGAAGCCAACCCCAGGGTCTCTTTGAAGTAATGTTTGAGCTCCTGCTGCTGCTGCTGCCAACTTCTGCCAACTCCAGGGTGTGATTCATCCAATTTTTGGGCTCCTGAAGCCAACTCCAGTGTATATTTGGGCTCCTGCTGCTGCCAACTCCAGGGTGTGAATCATCCAATTTTTGGGCTCCTGAAGCCAACCCCAGTGTCTCTTTAAAGTAATATTTGGGCTCCTGCTGCTGCCAACTCCAGGGTGTGATTCATCCAATTTTTGGGCTCCTGAAGCCAACTCCAGTGTCTCTATAAAGTAATCTTTGGGCTCCTGCTGCTGCCAACTCCAGGGTGTGATTCATCCAATTTTTGGGCTCCTGAAGCCAACTCCAGTGTCTCTTTAAAGTAATATTTGGGCTCCTGCTGCTGCCAACTCCAGGGCGTGATTCATCCAATTTTTGGCCTCCTGAATCCAACCCCAGTGTCTCTTTAAAGTAATATTTGGGCTCCTGCTGCTGCTGCTGCCAACTCCAGGGTGTGATTCATCCAATTTTTGGGCTCCTGAAGCCAACTCAGTGTATATTTGGGCTCCTGCTGCTGCTTGCAACTCCAGGGTGTGAATCATCCAATTTTTGGGCTCCTGAAGCCAACCCCAGCGTCTCTTTAAAGTAATATTTGGGCTCCTGCTGCTGGCAACTCCAGGGTGTGATTCATCCAATTTTTGGGCTCCTGAAGCCAACCCCAGTGTCTCTTTAAAGTAATGTTTGGGCTCCTGCTGCTGCTGCCAACTCCAGGGTGTGATTCATCCAATTTTTGGGCTCCTGCTGCTGCCAACTCCAGTGTCTCTTTAAAGCAATGTTTGGGCTCCTGCCCCTCATAGTGATGCCACTTCAACTCTTTGCAATTGTGCCGCTCTGCGATTCTATTAGCGATGCCTCTGATCTGCATGTGATATTTCTTCAAAGTATTATTTAACTAACCCAGCACGCATCCTGTGCGTGTTACAGCAAGGCAGAATGGTTTACAACCCTATTAAGGCTCTAGGAGGCTCAGAAATAGCCGTTTTTAATAGCGATTCGTCGCGAATTTATTCGGGTCGAAACGATTTTCATCGGAAAATTCGGCGAATCAGTCGAATCGAATTTTTCAAAAGTTCGCTCATCTCTAATCGCTACCCTGATGAAAGGGCAGTGAGCCCAGAGCAGTCGGTAACTTTTTCATCCTGCCATTATGCTTTTGTGTATGTCAGATTGCATTTTCTTTGATACATTATGCAGTCATTTTCTGACTGTATGTCATGATGTGCCTTTAGCCATTTAACCAGTGTTTTACCTGTATTGACCAGGACACATGTGGATGATGCATATATGACCATGCTTTTCTGTAAGTGTTCTGATCATTTTTTCTGTGCATGATTATTACTACATTCTCCTTAATTTGATATATATCAGATATCCTGTAAAACATCCAGCCCACTGGAGAACCTACAGCACATATTTATTTCCTGTGGTCCACTGGCCAGGTATCATTATATCTAGCATACTGTAGTATATTATTGCTGTTACAGGCTAATTGATACTTTTTTATCTTTCTCTGCTGAACTTTGAATAAATGTTCAGGGGTGCAGAGTGTGCAGCAGGAAGCTGCTGTAAGTCACCTCGACCCGTGATCCTCTTTCTGTCAGTCGTGGTGGCGGAATTTGAAATTGGTCAAAGCTACAGAAAGATGACCGGGGTCTCCCATGAGTGCTGGCAGCCATCCTTTAGTAGCCCCAGCTGGGGCCAATTTCAAATGCTGCTGCTGCTACATGACTGCTAACAGAAAGATTGTGGTTAGTTACAGCAGCTTCCTGCTGCACACTCTGCACCCCGAACATTTATTCAAAGTTTGGAAACCCGGACTTGCAAAGTTTGGTGCAAACCATAACTTTGCGGTTCGGGTTCGCTCAAAACTATAGGTGGCTTTAACTCCATGGGCTGGTTGTATATCTTATGAGTCATGGTTTCTTGTATCCTGTTTCTTGCAAATCCCTCTGT
The DNA here is from genome assembly GCA_027917425.1 of Gastrophryne carolinensis. Classification (NCBI taxonomy): domain Eukaryota; kingdom Metazoa; phylum Chordata; class Amphibia; order Anura; family Microhylidae; genus Gastrophryne; species Gastrophryne carolinensis. The sequence goes on from CM051239.1 coordinate 139,421,546, forward strand.
GTTATGTTCTAGATGTTATCTTTGAATAATACTTCCATCCAATACTGTAGTCAGTGTTCAGGATTAGATATTCCAGTTAAGTCTAGAAGACCAATTCATACCAACATCTTGTACCAAATGTGTACTGTACAATTACATTCAGTCTTTTCTGTATTTTTTACTTCTCCTGGGGATAGTTATCCACTCACATTAATCTTCTAACTTCTACTTCAAATGTATCCTTCTAACAGGTGACATCATCCAGTTTTGTGCCTCCCACAAGTCATTCAACTATGTAACCTCATACCCTGAGCAGTTGATATTCACTCACTAACTGCTTTTCCTTACAACCCATACTGTGCAGGGGGACTAATTGCTTGATAAAGACAAACTATTACTGAAATGATAGAAAAGGACATTGCTGCAGTTATGAGATTTTTGGGCACCATTTCAAATCACACTACTTGAGAAATATTTAACAAGCTTCATGAAGCAGGCAATCACAGTTGCCATTTTGTTGTTGCACCAAAATATATTTTAAGTAATAAAAATTCAGAAATGTGCCTACTGCTATCCCTAAGTGTCACACACCCAGATATGTTTGTAACCTGGGAAAGTATCCATCATTTTTCAATGGGGAGGCCGATTCATTAATAGCGCCAGGTAGCGACAGATTAGCGACAGTAGCGTTATTTTCACAGCGCCCGCTAGTATTCGCTGTGCTTGGCCATTGTTCGGCTGTTGACAGTGACTCAGTCGGTGTGCGGTAATGTTGAATACGGGGTTAGGTGTCGCTGTTTGACAGGTTCCTCGCTGTATGGGAGCGCATGACAGCGAACGGCCATAGCGAACGGCTCCCAGCATATTCATTAACAAATCACGCTCCAAAAATTCTCGCGCTGTGAAATGCTTGTTTAAACCCCAGAGCGCTGGCGGCGATGGGTTAAAAGTAGTTTTTTAACCCCCAAACAACCATATTTTTAGTAAAAAAAAAACAAACATGTTTTTCAAAACATTTTGTAATATGAATACATTAATATCAGACCTGTAATATCAATTCTGCACAAATTTTTTTTTTTTTACCTTAAAAAAAAAATTTAACATTGCAGAAGTGGCCACAGAATTTATGACATTCTGGTCTCTGAAAAACGCCAGCCCAATTTCTCCATAGGACATTGTGCTAATAAAAATTAAGTTATCTTTTACCAATGTATTTCCTTAGTGATTCTTCTTTCACTCTATAAACACATTACTATATTAAATGGGATGTTTTTAATCCACTTTTATTCTGTAAGTACATGTATTCATGAAAGGAAAAGCTCTGCCATTGTTCCCAGATGAATCACCAAGGTTACAAGTTTTTTTTTAATGGGAAAAAGGCTCATATCAATAGAAATGTGAGAAAATATGGGTTTGCCTCAAACTGTTATAAATTGGCAAGATTTGGGTCAGTTAAACCTTTAATTTAACTCAAATGTAGTAATTTGCTCCTCTATACCTCCCTTCTGACTATCAGTGGCATATGTTGTTTGAAAGGACTTAGCACCAGGCAGATGTTGTGGAATATCGGCACTCCTGAACTACATGGGAGCCGCAATTTTACTACACACCTGCGTGATTCTCGCCAAACTGAGAGAGATTTATGACTCAGAAACACAGAGCATCTTTATTAAATAATTACATTTTATAATCTGTTCACTAAACATGTATACACTGACAATGTCATAAAAACAACTGCCACGTATGATGGTGTCTAATTTATTTAAATATTATATACGCACACTAAGAAACAAGAAACACAAATATATTGCCAGTGTAATCAGATATAAATATGGACAAATAAAGAATTAAAAAAATGCAAAACATAACTAAACCATCAGTGTATACTCATAGAGATAAGAGAACAGATCTTACACAAAAAAGGCAGGAGACAGGGAACCAAACGTTACCCTAATTTGCCTTTATAATGTAAGCTCTCTTCTCCTTAGGGGAGCAATTTACTAAGCTTTCATTTTTTTACTGGAGGCCCGCTTTAACAGTACATGATTACAGTGGAGAAAAGAGCGGATAACCTGCAGAGCGTAACTGTGGGTGACCGGGTGACCGTGGGTCTACGTGATTTGGGGGCCTCCTTTACCTTAGTGCGGCCTGAAGTGGTGGATACCGAGGACATCATCCCTGGAAAAACAATGGCTTTAAAAGGAATTGGAGGTGTGCGACCTGCTGTGCCCATGGCCCGTGTGTACCTGGATTGGGGTACAGGCAAAGGTTTGCGGGAGGTGGGGGTCTCTGAGGACATCCCTGTCAGTGTTCTGCTTGGGAATGATTTGGGTCGGATGCTCTGCCATTATGCTCCTGAGGACACTGCCTGCAGTGGGCTAGATGACAGTCCTGATTGTTCTGAGGTACTGTGAGAGACTTTGGGGGACACTGTGAAATGTGATAACTGGGAGGGAGTGCAGGGGGCTGATAAATGTTTACCTGTGACTGAACCAGTTATGTCTTCCAAAGGTGAAGCGGGGTGTATTATAAAATGTAATGCCAATGAATTGCCAATGTCAAAACCTAGTGGAGATGGGCTAGGGAGAGGGGTTGGTGTGCCCCTGGTGACATGTAAGGATGATGGACCAGCAGTGAGTGATATGTCCCCATCCTGTGAGCCTGAGATGGCTGAGGAGAAGGAGGAGGGAAGGAGTGATGTGCATGTGTATGATGCCTGTAACATTGTTATGTCCGGGACTGAGGGGGAGGAAGGTAAACCCCAGGGAGGCATACCAATGGTGACAGTGGTTACACGTCAGCAGTGTGCCAGGGCTGCACAGAAAAAAAAGGGAGGATGGTGATGCGAGGGGAAAGTTGTGTGACTCGCAAGCCAAAGCAGAGGAGGGTGGAGATGCTAGTTCACCTGAGGGAAATGAGGGAAATGTGCCCCCTGATGCCACAAGATGGGGGGAGGGCAATGAACAATTCCGGGAAGCTCTGCGCAGTGATCCTTCCCTTGAAGGGCTGAGACAACGTGCTGAACAGCCAGGTGCTAACACCGATGGGTATCGGGTATATTGGGAAAACAACATCCTGTATTGGGAGTCCCTTTCCAAAAGCATGCTAGGGCCCCAGGAGAGAGAAAGGCAGTTAGTGGTTCCTAGGCAGTTTAGGAAAGAGCTTCTGAGGTTAGTCCATGAGAACCCCCTGGCAGGACATTTGGGAGTGGCCAAGACAAAGTCCAGGTTGGCACACAATTTCTACTGGCCAGGTATGGGTACTGCTGTTGCTAGTTACTGTAGATCCTGTCATGTCTGCCAGAGGGTGGGTAAGTCCGGGGATGTTACTTGTATTGCCCTAGTGCCCCTACCAGTCATGAAATGTCTTGTTTGTCATTTTCTAAGTGTATTCTCAATATTTTTGGGTGAAAATTGTGCAAAAAAATAAAAAAAAACTATTTTTTACAATTTGTAGTGTTTTTTTGTAATAAAAAATGTAAGTTTGTCAATAAAATCTTATTGCGTGTGAAACCCCAATTTCTCCCGGTTACAGCGGTACCACATATGTATAGATAGACACCCTTTCCTGCCCAGGAGACTCCCCCAAACTGAAACAACGCTTTAGGAGATTTTCAGATAAAATACAACTATGCTATGCAATATGCGCACCTTGCAGTTTTTCAACAAAAACAACCCTTTACATTTGAAATACCCCCCACAAACTATATATTCTCTAGAAGTACACACCTCAAGCTTTCTAGGCGTACCAGGCTTGTTGACATGGGTGCAGTTTTCTGGAAGTAATCCCTCAATGTATTCTTTGGTTGCACAGGGTTTCCCTAAAAATGAATAAAAAAGCAGAATCAAAACCACATTTTCCTAAAAAAAACCTATATGCAAACCAGAAAAAAACAGAAAATCTGAAAAAGCAACATCCCCCAAACAGAATGATACCCAACATGCATAGGTTCTGTCAAGGAAAGAGTTGCCAAACACACCAAAGTAAAGCGTGAGCATAACGGTAATTTTACTTCATATATTCAGCTCTGCAGACAAAGTGCGCACCTTGTGCTTTTTCTACCAAACCAACCCTTTACATTTGGAATATCCCCCATAAACCTTATATTCCCTGAAAGTACACATGTTAAGCTTTCTAAGCGTACCCAGCTTGTTGTAGTGGGCTCATCTTTCTGGAAGTAATATCTCGAAGAATTCATAGGTTGCACAGGATTTCACAAAAAAATGTATAAAAAAGCAGAATAAAAAACACATTTTCCTAAAATATCAATATGCAAATAAGAAAAAACAAGCTAAATCTGAAAGCGCAAGGTCCCCCGAGCAGAACAATACCCAACATGCATAGGTACCTGTAACCTTTTGACTGCCAGTCTACTTGAGATTTTGTCACCCTCTCCTGACAGGATATTTTTCACCATTTTGCGTGATGTTTAACTGTGATTTTTGCAGGAATTTCCAAGAAAATGGCATATTTTCTTTTTGTGGCAGAGTTTCGGCTTTAACATGAAATGTCTTGTTTGTATTTTTTCTACTTTTTTAAATATTTTCAAATAAATAAATAAATAAAAAAATAAAGAAATATATATTTTTTAAATTGTCTCCTTTATTTTAAACAAAAACATTTATTTTATTAAAGAAAGCCATATTGCATGTGAAAGCCCCATTTCTCCCGATTACAATGATACCACATATGTATCGGTAGCCCCCCGTTCCTGTCCAGGTGATCCCATAAACTGAAAAGAGCACTTTATAACATTTACAAATAAAATACAACTACTATCCACATAATAAAGGGTTAAATTAAAAAAAATTGGTGTGGGGTCCCCCTTCACAGGGGGGGGGGGGGCACCATTTCTTGGGGGAATTTTAAGGTTTTTTGGGAGGCAGGTAATGGGGGGTCTCTGGGTTAATGGCAAGTCACCCACTAGCCACAGGTGACTTGCCAGACCCCCGAGCCCTGTGAACTGGTATAGGGGTCACATGGACCCCTTACCAGTTCACAAAGGGTTAAAAGTAAAAAAAAAAAAAACACACACACACAGAGACACACTTTAAAAAAAACTTTATTAAAAAAAAAATTTTTTTAATTATTTTTTTTTAATACTTACCTCCCATCCATCCCTGTGTCCCACGCTGATCACTTAGGCTTCTGCTCTCCTGCTGGGTTACAGGTAACAAAGGGTTAATTAAAAAAAAAATGACATAGGGTCCCCCCTCAAAGGGAGGGGGACCCCATTTTATTTTTGGGATTTTTAAGGGTTAAAACCCTTAAAAATCCCCCCAAAAAAATGGCGTAAGGTCCCCCCTACCCAGCATAACCAGCCTGTGACCAGCTATGGGGGCTTGTAGAACAGGGCACAGGGGCCAGCTTTAGTGGCCCCTGGCCCTGCGGCTACAAGCCGTCCTAGCCTAGGGCCATGGCTCTTCTGCCCCCCCCTGGGCTTTGGGGAGGCAGGTAATTTGGGGGGCCAGGGGTTAATGGCAAGTCACCCGCTAGCGCAGGTGACTTGCCAGACCCCCGAGCCCTGTGAACTGGTAATAGGGGTCACATGGACCCCTTACCAGTTCACAAAGGGTTAAAAGTAAAAAAAAACACACAGACACACTTTTTAAAAAATATCTTTATTAAAAAAAAATAAATGTTTTTTAATATTTTTTTTTAATACTTACCTCCCATCCATCCCTGTGTCCCACGCTGATCACTTAGGCTTCTGCTCTCCTGCTGCTGCTGGAAGCCTTTTATACCTACTGGGCTACAGGTAACAAAGGGTTAATTAAAAAAAAAATGACATAGGGTCCCCCCTCGAAGGGAGGGGGACCCCATTTTTTTTTGGGATTTTTAAGGGTTAAAACCCTTAAAAATCCAAAAAAAAAATGGCGTGAGGTCCCCCCTACCCAGCGTAACCAGCCTGTGACCAGCTATGGGGGCTTGTAGAACAGGGCGCAGGGGCCAGCTTTAGTGGCCCCTGGCCCTGCGGCTACAAGCCGTCATAGCCTAGGGCCACGGCTCTTCTGCCCCCCCCCCTGGGCTTTGGGGAGGCAGGTAATTTGGGGGGCCAGGGGTTAATGGCAAGTCACCCGCTAGCGCAGGTGACTTGCCAGACCCCCGAGCCCTGTGAACTGGTATAAGGGGTCACATGGACCCCTTACCAGTTCACAAAGGGTTAAAAGGCAAAAAAAAAGACACACACGTTTTTGAAATTAAGTTTATTAAAAAAAAAAAAAAAACTTTTACTTTACTCACCTCCGATCTTCATCTTCTGTGTCCCGCGGCGATCTGCTGTCAGTGACGGCTGGGCAGAGAAGGGGGGAGGCAGGCGATCGGAGGATCGCCTACCTCCCTCCTTCCCCGCCCAGCTGTCACCAGCATCTGAGAGTTGAACTGCCGGGTGCCCCGATGACACTCGGCGGTGACGTCATCTGGCCCCGCCCCGATGACGTCACCAAGATGGCGGCCGCCATCGGAAGACAGAAAGGGAGGAGGGCTGTTATGCCCCCTCCAGAAGACGGAAGAGCGGGGAGGGGGGATCGGAGCCCCCCCCCGTGAAGAGGAGAGCCTGCGGGAGCCGGCGGGGACAAAGGTAGGTAACTGTCATTTATTTTTATTTTTTTTTTATTACAGGAAACCGGGCGGCTGCTGAAACGGGGGGGGGCACCATGTTCCGGGCCCTCCCGTGCAGCCTGAGGAGCCCCGATGGGCGATCGGAGCCCCTCTGGCTGAAGAGGAGACCCGACCGGATTGAACGAGGGGTCAGGTAAGTGTCTTTTATTTTTACTTTTTTTTTTATTTCTGGGGAAAGTCAGGCACGTAAATTTTACGTGGCTGGCGTTTAACTGTTGGAGAGGCAGCCACGTAAAATTTACGTGGCTGGCGTTTAAAGGGTTAAAGGCTGCTTAAGTGTAACAGATAGGGTCCAATGTGCTGGTTTGGGATGCCCATGTGGGTTGGGGTTTTTACAGCACACACAAAAACAATTCAAAGTGCAATATATTTATGAGAAATAGCCTTTAAAAGCTGCTTTAGTGTAACAGATAGGGTCAAATGTGCTGGTTTTGGATGCCCATGTGGGCTGGGGTTTTTACAGCAGACAAAAAAAAAATTAAAACTAATTGAGAAATTCTTGTGTGTAACAGATAGGGTTAAATATGGCACTGCCAAGATGGGATGCAGTGGCCAGGAATTTTTACAGCACAAACAAAAGCAATTTAAAACTGATCTGGCAAATGAAGTGAAATGAAAATAAAAAAAAAGTTTCCCTGTCACTTTCTCTGCTGTCCCTGCCTGGATCCTTCCCGATTTTTCCCTATCTTTCCCTGGCTCTCCCTGGCACTCTGTGGGTCTCTGTGGGTCTCCCTGCCTCTCTGTTAGTCTCTCCCTGTCTGTAGCAAGCTCCGTTCTGGCCACAATACAACGCTGAAATGCGCACAAGCAAGATGGCCGCCGTTTATATAGCACTGTGACGTCACCAGGCTTCCTGGCTGCTGATAGGCTGCATCTGACCTTCCCATGATAACTTGCCTCAGGGGATATGTCTGGACATGTCCATCCACCATTTTACATTTTATGGCTGCAATTGAAATAAATGGAGTTTAAAGGAAAACTTCGATCGATCGAATCGCGGGAAAATTCGGATTCATTCAGAATCAAATTTTTCCTGAAATTCGGAACAAATTCGGGTTCATCCGGATCGATTCGCTCATCCCTACACACTATTACTTGCATTGTGGCCAGTGCTGAATCCGTATTTAAAGGGTGAGCAGCCAATGGTAATTGTGGATGGGTCTGGCCAGCAACAACCCCCTAGAGCTCATTGGCCCTAACCTGAATTCAGGGGCTGGTCAGCTCTGAGGCCAGTGAGCATTGACCAGCCCCTAATAGCAATTACCTTTTCAGAAGGCTGCGCCTCCTGCCGTGAGCAGTGCAGCGTTTCCTCAGGGCAAAATCACTGATAGGCAGTACATGCATGCACGGCTGGGGGGAAGCTAGGACAGCAACGCGCACCGCTCACCTCACACGCTCTGACCTCCGGGTGTTGTGCAGAGAGGCTAGCCGCCTCAAGCTCAGTAGCGGAGACAAGAATGGCAGCTTGTACAGACACGGAAGTGCCATGGGCTGACCGGATCAGGTAATGATCTTACTCATACCTTAACTTCTGGAGCTCAATTCAGTGGAATAAAAGGAGATGTCTGAAAACTGCAGTGCCACATGTTCCCTTATCTGTGAAGGTTTGACTGCTCTACTTCCGTGTAGCATTTGCTGAGTCTCGCTGACAGATAGCTGTCATCTGTAGAAATTAGAGGAAAACTATACTTTTTTGCATTTGTTTCAAGCACCCTTCCAATACAGTTTTAAACTTACAAATGAGGTGCACATGTTATATAATATTATTTGTATAATTACAGATTAAAAAATCATATCCACTTCAGTGTTGTTAAAAACAGATAAATACCTAGCAATACCTAGCAATATTTTGCATGTGTCAGATTCACAAAATTCATTAGTGTGTGTGTGTGTGTGTGTGTGTGTGTGTGTGTGTGTGTGTGTATGTGTGTGACTGTGCCTGGTAACTCGAGAAGGGCCTTTATTTACTAAAACCCCATTATGGACATTTTAATAAAAAAACTACTTATTAGATCATTAAAATCACTTTCTGTGATGCAGAAGGGGTTGGGCTCTACATTGGCCATAGGCTTGCGCGTGATTAAAGTGGACTAAAACCCAACAAACTTGTGAAATACATTTGGCCAAAGCCCATGTCGATACTCCTTTATTAGGGTGTAGAACTAGAAATTGATATTTTTGCTTTTCGAATTGTCCTGGATTTATTTTCTGTCCCTCTCTACAAGTTGCCATGTGATCAGTGATCAGTCATCAAGTATGGCAATGACATCGTTAGTTGCAATCAATGGAGGAGGAGCTTTAGAGCAAAACAAGCAGCATTATCTGGGATTAGAGTGAAGCAGGAGCAGTGAAAGTTGGCAAAAGGTACTCTTCATGGGAGCAATTCAGAGAGGTGCTAGGTAAAAATGTGGGTTTTGGGCGGCTTTAATGGCAAAAGGACACCCAAAATGCTTCAACTGTTTCAAGGGAGCTTATATTTATGTTGCTATACCCTAGCTTGGTGAGCTGATGATTTTATGCTTTCTACAATAAAGGTGACTTTTTATTCACATAGTGCTGGCCTAATCTACTATAGTTAGACTTGAGTGACAGGCCAGTACAGTCACACAGCTGCACAGAATTGGGTGAATTCCACCAGTCTTTTCAGCTGTCAGAAGCAGTGGCAGATAGGGCAGGATACAGGAATCGTGATGAATCGGAGTATGGGGGAAAAATTATAAAAGACTTTTTATTTTTGTGTGTGTGGTGTGTTTTTTTTTACATTTAACTTTTGTGAACTGGTAAGAGGTCCTGAGACCGCTATACCAGTTTACAAGGCAGGAGGGGGTGGCAAGTCACCTGCCAGCAAGCACATTACATTACCTGAGCTCCTGGTATCTCACTCCTGCTGACTCACTCACCATTATAAATAGCCCCTACCTGTGGCAGGCAGAGAGACGGCAGGAGCCCAGCCCAATGGATGAGGACGTCACCCGGTCCTGGAATGGGAACTGAGGTACAGTGAGCCTTTTTTTTATTGGTATATGAGCTTAGTTCAGAAAATGGCCCAAATCAAAGGGACAACAATGCTTTCATGATAAAAAAAAAGTTCTGTCTGCAGTTTCCCTAGACTCACCTGGGGGAAAAAGACTGAAGTAATATTGGCTATTTTCCAGTCATCTGGGACCCATCCTGATCTAATAAGAGGTTACATGCTAATCTTACCGAATCAAGAATGTATGTATACTTAATTTGACTTGACTTGGTAAATGAGTAGTGTCTGAAACAGGTCATTTGTTTCTGCATGTTTTTATCTTTTACTGCCAACACATCTCATTTAATATTACTGAGTACTTGATTTTAAAATTGTTGTCCATTAACTATATGGCATACTTAAAATACATTAGTAAAATAACCATTTCCTTAATATCAGGTTTAACAATCCTCATATTACAAATAGAAATAGTGAAAAGTCTCTTTTATTCTATAAATATAGTTCGATTGAAAAATGGTAAAAGAAATTGTGGCCCGTGAATGTTAGAATTATTTTAGGATAATTAAGTTTACTAGTTAAATGAATTTTAGCTTAAAACATACAATAAAGTTAGACCTTTAAAAACTGTGTCTATTGTGAAAAAAATATTTGATACAAAATTTGTATTGATTAAAAAATGACTGTATTGAGCCCCAATATCCCAACATTTTAACATAGATCTACACAAAACTGCAATTTAAACCATTTTACTTGCCAGCTCCCAAGGCTTAAAATCTCATGTGATGCACTAAGACACTTAAATGAATGAAGAGCTAGCAGCTGAAGGCGTATCCCATTGTTGTTGGTGATCTGATATTTAGCAAATAAATATCTGTACACATCAATGAGCAATTTCAAAAAATATGTCACCACCTGTCTGGCCATTCTGTCAAGACCAGTATAGAAGTCCATCAAAACCACAACCTATACCTCTGATGTCCCAACTGCTGTACTTGCCTTCCCATAGACCAAAACATAGGGGTTAGACAAATGTTGAGCTTGATGGACATGTGACTTTTGAAACTAAAATAAATACATAACTTGACAGTTGTTCTACTAGTCTTCTATTCTTGTTTCCAACTGTTTTTGTCCTGAAGCTCCTCTCTGAAACCATGTCTTTCACAGCATATATGGTGGGTTATATATATGGTGTTATATGGCGGGGTTATTAATGATGGTGATTTGCATTCTTTTCATCCCATAAAGACCATTTATTAAAGTATGGGCCTTGTCCATGCGAGGCAGCATACTGAATGGTGGTTCTAGCATTGCAACTAATTCTGCTGGTTTTGTACTTGGGTCAAGGGTGAAGATGTGTAGCACCTTAGCACTTCCAACACTGGTATATCTGGATATAAAAAGATACAGTACATGCCTTACTTCTGGAGCTTCATTCAATGAAGTAAAAGGAAATGGCTATACACTGCAGAACTGCATGTCCCCTGTGCAGCCTTTGCAGGGGGGGTTAGGACACTTTAGGGTTCCTACCAACAGGAATCCTTCCTGGAACAGTGGTAACAGCGTGATGGGGCAGTTATTTAAAAATAGCCAGCTGTCCCTATTGTTTTCTGTTGGATTATGCATACTCCCCTTACGCCAACGTTTTCTTTGTCAGCACAGGGTTTATGGATCAAAACTGGTGCTGTATTGTATTGCATTAAGGAAAAAAAAAACACCATAAAAAAAATAAGGAAAAAATCACCATAAAAAAAAATAAGGAAAACCATAAAAAAAAATCCTTACAGTGGTGAATCAACCCTTTAATGTCTGTTGCAAAGTCTGCAAAAGTGCACATTTAATGCACATTTGAGCATATAGCTTCTCCTCTAAAGTTTTGGCTTATCTAGGATTCAGTAGTAGTATATAATAGGGCATATTTGGGCTAACCCAGGTTAGAGAACAGCTGAGTATAAGGTAAAAATGTTACCTTTCTACAAGAGCTGCAGTGGTGGTACCAACATCTCCATTGCCCTTTTTATACCATATGAGTTAGCTCTAGTCAACAAATCATCCTGTGGTATGGGTAAAATATAACCCATGATATTCTATGAAGACTCTTTGTTTGATGGTGCTTTAAAGGACTAGATAAATAACTTGATCATAGCAGTCAACTTATTAAAGTGAAAGTCCACTTTCAATGACATTTTTAAGTGTATAATTTTTGTGCCAAAATTCTGTCATCAAGGTGCTGAGCTGGTATATTTGTTCTTTTTAGAAAATGTGTGTTTTATGAAAGCAATTTTCTGCAGTCTGTTGTCATTGGAAACCAAGAAGAGAGATGTGAATCTTTTACACACAGAACATGCTTTTAGGCATATGTAAGATTAAATGAGCTTCCTCACCTCAGCATCGGCCATAGCAGTGTTCTGTGTGTACAGGCCTCCGTTTTCACTTCTTGGTGTACAGATTTGGTGTATGTTGCCAATGGCAACAGATTGCAGGTAATGAAAAACACATCCATAAAACACACATTTTCTAACATAAGGACAAAAAATACTAGCTAAGCTCAGCACCTTTTGACACAAAAATATACACTTTCAAAAATTTCATTTTGTGTGTTTACTATCATCAATTCTAAATACTGTCTCTCATGGCTTATGTGCTGTATTCCAGCCAACATTGTAAATATAGACTAGTGTCATAATACAGATCACAGGCAAATAATATCACAAAGAGATGTTTTCTTGCTTTAATACAAGGCAAAACTTTAATGTTATTTTTGTTGTATGTTACCCTATTGATCCTCATTTCTTGTTTGCACACTGGAGAAGCTCACTTAACAGAAAATACATGGGCTTCAATATGTTTGAAAGTGGTAATCAGGACAAAATATGGTTCATGTGCCATAAATCCCCAATTGGTCCAACCGACCCCTATAAATGTTATTTTAGATATACTTATCTGGTTACTGTAGACAACACATAAAGATAAAAAAAGTTTGACTGGAGCTTTAAAGCTTAACCCTACCCTGATGCAATGTTCACTCTAGATTCTTGTATCTAAATTCATTTAATTGACAAGGCTAATTATGTTATATGGTCTGCCAGCTAAACAGCAACAATGACCTTACTTTACCCATAGTATAGCTGAATACCTTTTTTCAAAAGTTTCTTCTTCCACAAGGCTGCACAGGAGGTAACCCCTGTCTTATGAGAATGCTCTATTGAGCTCAACATGCTTTGTTAAGTGTAACAAATCTATTATTGACTGACTGAAGACACAAAAAATATTGCTCCACACATAACCTATTGCATAATAAAGCTTAAAATATTAGTAAAACTGTTCACCTTCAGTTATGTCCCCTGCTTTCAATGAAACAAATGTAGACAAGTTCAAATCTAATGTGTCCTTTATCTTTTATCTGTGTCTCGATTGTAAAATAATCAGGCTCCGGCTTACTAAAGCAATGCTGGCCTGAGCCAGACTGGCATAGGTTTGAAAGCCCCGTATAGCATTGTGAGCAGACACTAAGCTACTTTTCCTCTCGGCACACGCACAGCAAAGAAGTTCCCTATTTATTAAACATTTTTAATTATTATTAACATCATGTACTTTATAAAAATTGTAACACTGAAAATATATTCATATAATCAAAGCAAACTAATGTTACCATCTTGAGAACAAAACCAACAGAATGCTCATTGATAACATGATTGTGATACATGTTATGTGTTAATTGCTATAAGATCTTATATGTGCACTGTGCACCCAATTAAACGTCAATATGAGCCTGAACTACATTTTACCCCAGTAGGATCTATCTGCCTGTATTGGCCTGTGTTAGTGAACTAAGTAACTAAAGCCCTTAGTCTCACCATCTGTGGCCACACAAGAAACTCCACATTACAGTATATTCCTGTCCTGCGTGACTTCATTAGAAGTGAGGTTTGATTTTTACAATGGGACCACAAACAGAAAAACAAAACTGCGTTTAACTCGTTATTCTATCAAAAACCCGAGCCCTCAAGTTATTGGATTTTGGATCCTAACTTTAGTTTTGTAATCATGTTCCTCTTACCTCCTTCCGATAGTTTCTTTTTTCCAATTTTAAGATCTTACATTAGTCACTTCCCCCTCAGACCTGTAGCATGCCAGGGAAGGTGTCACTATTCCTCTGGCACTTCAGTCACATAAGATATGGGGGAGAATGAAATGGGGGAGCAGAGCAGCTGACCACATGTTCTGCTTTATCAATGAAAACAGAAATACTCCGAGTGCCCTAAAACAGGGTAGGGGTCTTGGTGCCAAATTTTTTATGTCTGTGAGCCCATGGGAAAGATTTAATTCTACTTACTGGAAGACTGGAAGTTAATTGAATACAAATTCTATGATTGTCATTGGGACCAAAATGTCTTAAGAAAAAGTAATTACTTTTGGTCACTTTATTACACACTTACAACCAGTTTGTTTGTGACAAGCTTTTATCTGTTTATTATTTGGTTACCTGGAACTACACAGATTTGTAGAAAGATGTTTGATTTCTCTGTGATAAAATCTGAACTGATTATTCAGGTGGCTAATGTGAATATTGATTGCTGTTGCAGCTAATATGTCAGACCCAGGGTCAGAATAGGTGGAGTGACGTCCCCAAACAATAATAACACCACACAGCAGACAAAAGCAATTAACTTAGTTGTTGATACATTAAAAACCCACTGCCCCCCCCCCCCCCAAGGCATACATGCATGGCACCCAAGCTCACTAATTTAGCTAGGAGTTCTGGAACTTGGATCGTAGAGTTTGGATTGGAAATACCTTAACGTGTGTGTGTGGGGGGGGGGGGGGGGGTGAAAGCTGTTATTAAGACTTGTAATTACAGTAGCTAGGATGCCATACATTAAACCAGACAAGAGTGGAATGGCATGATGAGAAAGGAGGAAGCTGGAACTTGGGAACTTTGGGGGTAAAAGGGGAGCTAGGATACTGTTCAGTGGGTGGGAGCGCTTGATCTGAGTTATTGGGGGGGTGAACGGAGATGTTGCGGGACAAGAAAAGAGAAATGGGGAGATATGAAGGGCATCAGAGAGGGCACCCAGTAGGTGGGATTACACTGAGGGGGAGAGAGGGGGGCTAAAGGAACACCAGAAGGGGGGATTGGGATGTTGAAGACGAGATGTGGCCTCCAAGAAACCACAGAGTATATGGGAAGCAACCAGCAGGCATTGGGGCAACCAGCAGACATAGAGACAGCCAGTAGACATAGCAGAAACTAAGAGACATAGGGGCAACCAACAGATAAAAATGCAACAAGGAATCATAGGAACAGCCAACAGGCATACAGACAACCACTAGAGTTTGCCTTTGCGGAGCCTGCAATAGAAAGACAGAACTTAGTGATTCAGATGCTGACTTACCAATATCTGATCTTTTGTGATGTATGTCCCACATGAGAGCACTGGAATGTGACACACAGGTCAGGGCCAGGCAGGGTGAGATAGAAAATGTGCTTCAGAATTGCCCTAGCCTTAGCAGCGGAAGTGACAGTGTATTTTCCTGGGGCCCCCTCTTTCCTTTTCTGGCCCTCACCCTCGGGAACAATTGGTGGAGACTCTCGAGTGATGGAGGCTACTGGTGACTGCCTTTAATCTGGCCCTGGCCAGGCTTAAAACATTAGCAAACCTTCTAAAGTAACTGATCTAGTGATCAGCATGTTACTACCTACACATCACACAAATAATCCAACAGGATAAATTATTCTGTATCTGCAGAAGTGAAATGTTTATTTTCTTTTTAACTTATATGAGCTAGTAATCAAAGCAAAACCTTGTGGGAAATCCCAGAGTTCCTGTTGATGTATAAAGGGTATTTTTTAAGGGTACTCAGAGAGTGACCTCTCTATTTCTTCATTCTTGTCCCCTACTCTCTTAAACTGAACATGGATAAAACAGCATCTTCCCACCTCATCTACTTATCCTCCCCCTCTTCCTTTGCCACTCCTCTCTGTCAGTCACTCCTATGGTTCCAACTTTCTGAAATAATTCAATTCAAAATACTAACCTTGACCTACAAAGCTCTCCACAACCAAGCCCGCTCATACATTTCATCAAAAATACTAACTCAGATATAGTCCCCTCCTCCTGTCCTCTACCTTGATCACCTCCTCCCACTCTCGTGTCCAGGACTTGCCACATGTGCCACTCCACTCCTCTGGAATTCCCTACCTCACACAATTTATCACTCCCCTTCTTTTAAAATCTTAAAAAGCACCCTTAAAACCCACCTTTTTAGAGGCCATCATCTGACTTAACACACCCATCTTACAGTCTTATAACCCCTCAGGACACTGGACACCTTGTCACAGACCAGGTGGAGCGGACTCGGGTGTGGATCCGCTTTAACTGTGGAACAGATGGCAGGTACCTCGTCAGGGGAGCGGAGTCTAAGAGGCCACCGGTATTCACCAGAGCCCACCGCAAGGCAGGTTGGTCTTGTGCGGCGAGTGACCCCCAGGTCGCTACCCCCCAAACAGTGGCCCAGTCCCACGGCTAGCTGAGGCTCAGCGGGGTACACGAGGCAGGCAAAAGGCGTAGTACACACAGGCAGAGGTCAGGGCAGGCAGCAGAGGTTCATAGTAAAGGTGAGTAGCCAAGGTCGTGGCCGGCGGCAAAGGTTTAGCACCGGGGACAGGCAGAGGTCGGTACACGGGTGAGCAATCCAAAAGCAACTGATTTACAACTGGCATGGAAAGACCAAGATCCGGCACTGAAGGAAAGGAAGTGCCTCTTTAAATAGGGGAAGTGGATGCAAGATTGGATGACCAGGCACCAATCAGTGCTGTACATGCCCTTTAAAGTGGACCAACACCCTCCCCTGATCGGCCCGGGAATCTATAAGATTCCCGGACCGATCAGCTCCCTGACTGCGGGGCACCCCTGATCGGGGTGTGTGAAACCCCCTCAGATCCCCGAAAATACTACCTGATCCTCGTTCCAGCGGTGCATGCGCGGGCCGCCGCCTCCCGTGTGTCCCTCTTTGTGAATGGCCGGTGCGGGAGCGCTCCCTGTAAGAGGGACGCGCGGGAGGTGGTGGCGGCGGCCCGTGCTCAGCTTGTCCGGCGCTGCCTGTCCTTGTCCGTCGGCGGCGATTGGACGAGCGAGTCACGTGGGAGCGGGGTCAGGTGAGTTTTCAGGGCTTTCTGGGGGGTTTCACACAGCGGGGCACCCCCGCGGAAGTGGACCCATACCCAGGATAGTCAAAATCCTGGGTGTTGGTCCACTTTAAATCTTAGGAATCCAGTGTGCTCGCCCTCTAGTGGACGGGGACGCGCACCTGACCATGCGAGGAGAAAGCATGGGGAGAAGGGAGATGGCTGGGATCAGCCATGGAGGTGAAGGAAATGCTGTAAGATGGACGATGGCTGGATGCAGCCATGGAGGTAAGTGAAGTGCTGCAAGATGGGCGTGCAGAGCTCGCCCTAACAGTACCCCCCCCCTTGGGTCTCTGCCTCTTCTTGGGACCAAGAAAATCCGAGATGAGACTGCGGTCCAGAATGTTCTCTTCGGGTTCCCAAGATCTTTCTTCAGGTCCACAGCCTTCCCAGTGGACTAAAAAATATCTTTTACCTCTTGAGAGCTTAGAGGCCAGAATCTCTTTCACCGTAAAGGCATCCTCGGTACCAGAGATTGGAGCAGGCACCAGGGTTTTAGGAGAGAACCGATTGACAATTACAGGCTTCAACAGGGAAAGTAAAGGGGGGAGAGAGAAGAGAGAACGGGGGGTTCTGGAGCACCCTTCTTCTCTAGTGTCCTTTGTTGCCCCAAACCAGTTGCCCCTACTCCCTATTGTATAAGTTAGGTTTAGAGAAAAAGAGGAAGTTAGTATGGGGGGTTCTCCCTTAGGTATCAGCCTGGCGGGAAACGCCCCAAGCCTCCGTTTTGGGAGTATTTGGCAGGGCTATTGGATCACCGAGTTAAATCCTTTTGGCTGTGTGTGGTACAATAGGTTTATTTCAAAGTGATTGAAGATAATGTGAATACATCAATAGACAAACTGTACACTTCAATTTTTTTCACATATGCTACATTCTAAACACTTATGCTACAAATTTTAGGCACATATTATACAAAAAACACTTATGTTACATTTTTTCACATATATTGCCTTGGTGGCTTTGTAAAGCGTAACTCACAACAGTCTTTCCCAGATATACCAGTAATGTGGTTTTGTGTCTGGTTTAGTCACGCTTTAGGGTTTCGTTTATAACCATCATGGAACAGATGAAAAGGATAAAAGCTGTGCAGACGTTTCGCTGACTTGCAGCTTCCTCAGTGCGCTTTTACTTTTCCAGTTGCCTTCAGAGATGTAAACCTCTTTTATTTGAGGAGCGAGTGGGGGAGATACACTGTATGCAGCTTTACCTGAGATTGCAGGCTGCTGCTTTCTTAGGGTGTAGAAGGTATTCAGTTGTATCTTACATTAGAGTGGAGGATCCCGTGGTCCGTTGCACCCTGTCTGTATTAGGGTGATGTGCGTGCTCCTGCCCTCATAGCTGCGCTGTGTGTGCTGCGCTAGTGTGCGGTGCGGACACCGCACACTAGCACAACACACACAGCGCAGCTATGAGGGCAGGAGCTTGACAAAGGGCACGCTGGGTCTCTTGCCAGATGGTAGAGAAATCCTGTGTGATGTCATCCACGGCGGGTACTCCAGAGGACGTGGACAAGGGCAGAGGCAGAAGAAGATGCCGACCGTATACTACCAAGAACGGGGACTTCCTCGTAGACTCAGAATCCTTGAAATTATATGAGAATTCCGCCCAGGGCAGAAGATCGACCCAATCCCCTTGACGGGCAGAAACAAAATGGCGAAGATAATGCCAGAGAATCTGATGACCTTTCCACCTGGCCGTTTGACTGGGGGTGATAAGCAGAGGAAAAGTCCAGTTTAATTTTCATTTGTTTACAAAGGGCTCTCCAGAAGTTGGAAACAAACTGCACACCTCTGTCAGACACAATGTGTGTAGGAAGCCCATGAAGTCGAAAGATATGCATCAGGAAGTATTTCGCCAACTGAGGATCCGACGGGAGGCCAGGCAAAGGAACAAAGTGCGCCATCTTAGAAAACCTATCCACTACCACCCAAATAACAGTATTGCCATGCGAAGAAGGGAGGTCAGTAATAAAGTCCATAGCAATGTGTGTCCATGGGGTATCTGGAATAGGCAGAGGGAGGAGTAGGACAGCAGGTCTTTGGCGAGGAGTTTTGTCACGTGCACAGATGGTACAGGCCTGAATGAATTCCGTCACATCCTTTTCTAAAGAAGGCCACCAATAATATCTAGAAATGATAGCACAGGATTTTCTGACGCCGGCATGTCCGGCTACATGTGAAGAATGACCCCATCTTAATATTTTGCGACGTTGGCGAGCTGGCACGAAAGTCTTTCCCAGCGGTGCCTGTACAAAGGCAGCGGGTGCGGAGTGGACAAGGCATTCAGGTGAGATAATATGTTATGGAATGGATTCAACACCAGAAATGTCTGAGGAGCGAGAAAGGGCGTCCGCCCTGATGTTCTTGGCGGCTGGCCGGAAGTGGAATTGAAAGTTGAAACAGGCGAAAAACAACGACCAACGAGCTTGTCGTGGGTTCAGTCACTGGGCAGTTTCTAAATAGGACAGATTTTTATGATCAGTATAGATGGACACCTGATGGGCGGAACCTTCTAAGAGATGTCTCCACTCCTCCAATGCCAACTTGATGGCGAGTAACTCCCGATCTCCAATGGAGTAATTCCTTTCAGCCGGAGAAAAGGTCTTTGAAACGAACCCGCAGGTGAGAATTCTGCCAGCAGATTTTTGAGTGAGCACAGCTCCGGCTCCAATGGAGGAGGCATCTACTTCAAGGGCAAAAGGCATAGATGGATCTGGCCTAGACAGCACCAGAGCAGAGGAGAAGGCTTTTTTTAAGGCAATGAAGGCCTCTTCCACCTAAGGGAGCCACGACTTAGAATTGACGTTCTTCTTCATGAGAGCCACAGTGGGCGCCACTACAGTAGAAAAGGGGGGAATAAACTGTCCATAGTAATTGGCGAAGCCCAGGAAGTGTTGAATAGTCCGTAGGCCAATAGGACGTGGCCAGTCCCAAACTGCTTTCAATTTGCTGGGGTCCATCTGGAGACCACGAGCAGAGACAATATATCCAAGAAAGAGTAAGGTGGTTTGATCAAAAAGACAATTCTCCAACTTGGCGTAAAGGTGGTGTTGACGGATGCGAGACAGAACTTGCCGGACGTGATGGTGATGTTCTTCCAGATTAGCTGAAAAGTATATCATCCAAATAAACAAGTCCCGAAAAATGTTGTTTACGTATTCCTGGAATACAGCGGGTGTATTGCAAAGACCAAAGGGCATCACCAAATATTCAAAGTGGCCATCGCGGGTATTGAAGGCTTCCATTCATTGCCCTTGCGTATACGTATCAAATTATAGGCCCCTCAAAACCTTGGCCCCACGCAGACTGTCAAATAATTCAGCAATCAAAGGCAAAGGGTAAGGATTTTGTGTCGGTAATCTTATTGAGGCCACGGTAATCAATACAGGGGCGTAGAGAGCCATCTTTTTTTGCCACGAAGAAGAAACCCACGCCTGCTGGAGAGGAAGACTTCCGTATAAACCCTCTTTGCAGATTTTCTTGAATATACTCCGACATAACTTGTGTCTCCGGAGCCGAGAGGGGGTTAATACGACCACGAGGTGGAGTGGTACCCGGCAAGAGGTCTATAGGGCAATCGTAAGGGTGATGAGGCGGAGGTACCTCTGCTTGTTTTTTGCAGAATACATCGGAAAAGGACCAGTAGACCTCAGGCAGGCCAAGTAATGGAGCTGAAGCAGGAATAGGTCGAACAGGAATGGACCTCAAACACCTCTGAAAGCAAGCCGCACCCAAAGTCTTGATGTCGCCGGTGTTCCAATCAAGTGTGGGATCATGACGTCGAAGCCAAGGTGAGCCGAGAAGAATCCGAGATGTACAATTAGGGAGGACGTAGAACTCAATACTCTCTTGATGGAAAAGTCCAACCTTTAGAAGAAGGGGAACGGTGCGATAACGCATGGTACAGTCCAGCCTGTCACCACTGACTGAGACGATAAATAAGGGCTTTGCGAGGCGGTTCACAGAGATATTATATTTATTAATCAAGGAGGCCTCTATAAAGTTTCCTGCAGAGCCCGAATCCAAAAAGGCGGACAAATTCAAAGAGGTGGTAGGTGCGATGGTAAGTTGCACAGAAACCGTGAGACGTGGAGAGGAAGCACATACACCCAGGGACGCCTCTCCCACATCCACTAGGTGCGCCCGTTTCCCTGACGAGGAGGGCGAATAGGACAGTCTTTCAAAAAATGCTCAGATCCAGCACAGTACAAACAAAGATTCTCGTTCCTTCTTTGAGTTCTCTCCAACTGGGTCAGGCGGGATCGGTCGACCTGCATGGCCTCCTCACTGGGAGGTACATGCGCGGACAAAGGGTGTTGAAAAAACACGGGGGCCAGACGGGATGCCCTCCTAGGGCGCTGAGTATCTCTTTCTTGGCGGAATTCCTCACGCCTTTTTAATAAAACGCACATCAATGCGTGTGGCCAGATGGATGAGATCAGTGAGAGACGAAGGCAAGTCACGTGCAGCTAGAGCATCTTTAATTTTACTAGAAAGTCCTTTCTTGAAGCAGGCACACAAGGCCTCATTATTCCAAGACAGTTCGGATGCTAAGGTACGGAACCGGATGGCGTATTCACGAACGGACAATTCGCCCTGGACCAAGTTCAATAGGGCTGATTCAGCAGATGAAGCCCGGGCAGGCTCCTCAAAGACCTGGCGAAACTCTGAAACAAAGGTGTGAATACTAGAAGTGACAGGGTCATTGCGATCCCACAAAGGAGTGGCCCAGGCCAAGGCCTTTCCAGAAAGCAAACTAATGACAAAGGCCACCTTAGCTCATTCAGTGGGGAATTGATCCGCCAACAACTCTAAATGTAGAGAGCACTGGGCAAGGAAGCCTCGGCATAACTTGGCATCCCCATCATATTTAGCCGGCAAGGAGAGCCAGATTCTTGCTGTAGATGCTACAGGTGGCTGTGGCGGCAAAGCTGGGGCCGGTGGTGGCACTTGCTGTTGCTGAATCGATAGTAACTGCTGCATCATAGCCGAGAGCTGATTAATTTGGCGGGACTGCATAGCCAGCGGCACCTCAGCGGGATCCATGGCCGGATCTTACTGTCACGGACCCGGTGGAGCGGACTCGGGTGTGGATCCGCTTTAACTGTGGAACAGATGGCAGGTACCGCGTCAGGGGAGCGGAGTCTAAGAGGCCACCGGTATTCACCAGAGCCCACCGCAAGGCAGGTTGGTCTTGTGTGGTGAGTGACCCCCAGGTCGCTACCCCCAAACAGCGGCCCAGTCCCACGGCTAGCTGAGGCTCAGCAGGGTACACAAGAGGCAGGCAAAAGGCATAGTACACACGGGCAGAGGTCAGGGCAGGCAGCAGAGGTTCAGCGTCGGGGACAGGCAGAGGTCGGTACACGGGTGAGCAATCCAAAAGCAACTGATTTACAACTGGCATGGAAAGACAAAGATCCGGCACTGAAGGAAAGGATGTGCCTCTTTAAATAGGGGAAGTGGATTCAGGATTGGATGACCAGGCACCAATCAGTGCTGTACAGGCCCTTTAAATCTCAGGAATCCAGTGCGCTTTCCCTCTAATGGACGGGGACGTGGAGGAAGCATGGGGGGAAGGGAGATGGCTGGGAGCAGCCATGGAGGTGAGGGAAATGCTGTGAGATGGACAACGACTGGATGCAGCCATGGAGGTAAGTGAAGTGCTGCGAGATGGGCGTGCAGCGCTCGCCCTAACACACCTGCTTAGTACATACCCTTTGTGATCCAGCCTAAGTTGATAAAAAGTTTTAATGCAATAAGCACACTAGGCAGTGATAACAAACATTTGGCTATGATGGAATATGAATACAAATGTCGTTCTGAGAAGTGGGTTACAGGTTACAGTGAGTTACACACAGAGATACAACAGTCAGAGTTACGTTACAATGCAGATGTAGAGTAGTGATGATGAGCTCCCACATGGAGGTGAGTGGCAAGCTTATTGATGGTTCAGGCACCTCCTGCATGCTGCAGCATGACCTCCCAAGAAGTGGCAATCGCTGACCCAGCATTATCCCCCTTTATGCCATGAGACCCTTTCACTCCCTCCCTTTTCTGAGACGGATTGTCCCCTCCCACCGTTGTGAAACCTGCTTTAGAACCTTAAACCCTTTAGAGATTATACATTCGGGCAGGGGGGTCATATGGCTCTGTATATGGCACCAAAAGTTTGGTCTGGATGCTGGGCATCTGATGAGCCCAAAGATGGAGTCCCTAAATGGGTCAGAACCCGAGATCTCTATTTCTCTAGGTTCCCCTGGTTGCATGGCCCAAAGAATTATATGTCTACGTGCTCTTTTGTGGGCCCATTCTGGTTCTGTATCTGGCTTGGTGCTGGGACACACAGTGTCGGTTGTCTGAGGTTCTTGTCTTTGATGTGAGGAAGCTCACAGCCAGGGGTCTTCAGACCCATCTGGGCCTTCTCGGTACAGAGCTGTGAAAGAATCAGCAGGGAGTCTATAATCTGTGCTTGGCTCAACTCACAAATGCTAATTCTCCTTCCTGGGGGAGATTAGGTCCTATGCATATTTATGGCTAGAATGCCTTAATGCTACAGGCAGAAATAAAGGGTGACATTTGCTATGGACAGAGAATCTTAAAGAGGGATGTCGGGCATTAACAATAAAATGATATACTAATGCCTACTTCAACCTCCTCAGCTGGCACCAGGGTTTGCAGCGTATTCTTGTAGGCCCCAGCAGAGTGAAGAGTGAAGGAAATCCAGCTTCCGGTCCTGGATTCTTTAAAACATTACAGTTACTGTGTCATATTAAAAACATATTCCAAACAACAGGCCCAAACAGGAGCATGATGCATTTTGAGGGACTCACATTCCCCCTTGGTCATGTACTCCCTGCAATTTCACTTTCTCATTTAAATAATAAAACCCCGCCACCGTGTGGTGATCGTAGTCCCACAAGAAATGTGGGGAGCCTTATGGGCATGCTCTGATAACTCAGACTTTAGAATTTCAAAGAAAACTCATGATCTATGTGACCCAGGTGTTTAGACCCACAGAGCATGCGTAGAGAGGAAAAACAAACACACAGCGACTGGTATAGCTTTCGTCAATACTTCAAAGATAGCATTTTAAGAATCCATGTATCATTAATATATTGTGCAAATGTTGTAAGCGGGCAAACAATCAGCAGTGACGACAACAGATTTGAACGGCAAAGCGGCTTTTATTCAGCAAAGTTCAGTAGATAGTCCAAAGGTTGCAGCATAAATGCAGAACACACGGTGCAGCTCAGCCTGGGCTAACTCCAACAGGCTGGTCATCAACCAAGGAAAGGCCATGTGCTCTCTTCTTATACAGGCTTCCCCTGTAATCAGCGTGCACACTTGTGGAGGCCTTAGAACATGTAACAACCCGTTATGGAATTGGGGAAGTGACCCGGGTCCTAAAAACCCGGGCCGGATTGTGCTTTATACAACCACATGAACAAAGGGGGGTGGGAGCAGCTCAATCACTATTTATACAAAATTATCAACATTATTATTCAGGGCCTGGGAACTAATTTGCCGCCCAGTTTAACCCTCTCATCAACTAAATATCAAGCAACAAACATGTCTAGCTATGTGGAAAGACAGAGATTTGGTTGCATATATCTGCAGATACATGTGGAAGCCACACTGCCCCGGCAAGGCACTCTGTGTTTAGTGTGGTCCCTACTCTTAATTCTGAGTCCCCAAAGTTGGGACATGCAATGCAGACAAATATCTGAGAGCTACTCACCTGGGAAGCAGCCAGCCTCCCTTTAGAACACTTCACAGGGAGAAATCCATATTAGCTGAATTCCTCCCTGCTTGTGCTCATGGCAATTCAAATGAACAAAGGGGGGTGGGAGCAGCTCAATCACTATTTATACAAAATTATCAACATTATTATTCAGGGCCTGGGAACTAATTTACCGCCCAGTTTAACCCTCTCACCAACTAAATATCAAGCAACAAACATGTCTAGCTATGTGGAAAGACAGAGATTTGGTTGCATATATCTGCAGATACATGTGGAAGCCACACTGCCCCGGCAAGGCACTCTGTGTTTAGTGTGGTCCCTACTCTTAATTCTGAGTCCCCAAAGTTGGGACATGCAATGCAGACAAATATCTGAGAGCTACTCACCTGGGAAGCAGCCAGCCTCCCTTTAGAACACTTCACAGGGAGAAATCCATATTAGCTGAATTCCTCCCTGCTTGTGCTCATGGCAATTCAAATGAACAAAGGGGGGTGGGAGCAGCTCAATCACTATTTATACAAAATTATCAACATTATTATTCAGGGCCTGGGAACTAATTTACCGCCCAGTTTAACCCTCTCATCAACTAAATATCAAGCAACAAACATGTCTAGCTATGTGGAAAGACAGAGATTTGGTTGCATATATCTGCAGATACATGTGGAAGCCAGTAGTAGGGACCACACTAAATACAGAGTGCCTTGTCGGGGCAGTGTGGCTTCCACATGTATCTGCAGATATATGCAACCAAATCTCTGTCTTTCCACATAGCTAGACATGTTTGGTGCTGAATAATCAGATGAGATTGATGATGAGAGGGTTAAACTGGGTTAGTTCCCAGGCCCTGAATTATAATAATGATATTTTTGTATGATAAGAGGATATATAATAATAATAATTTTGGATGATAAGAGGATATATAATAATGATTTTGGATGATAAGGGGTTATATAATAAGAATAATCTTGTATGAAGGAACAATCTCGTATAAATAAGAGGGATTGAGCTGCTCCCACCCCCTTTTGTTCATTTGAATTGCCATGAGCACAAGCAGGGGGGAAATCAGTTAATATGGATTCCTCCCTGTGAAGTGGTCTAAAGGGAGGCTGGCCGCTTCCCAGGTGAGTAGCTCTCAGATATTTGTCTGCATTGCATGTCCCAACTTTGGGGACTCAGAATTAAGAGTAGGGACCACACTAAATACAGAGTGCCTTGTCGGGGCAGTGTGGCTTCCACATGTATCTGCAGATATATGCAACCAAATCTCTGTCTTTCCACATAGCTAGACATGTTTGGTGCTGAATAATCAGATGAGATTGATGATGAGAGGGTTAAACTGGGTTAGTTCCCAGGCCCTGAATTATAATAATGATATTTTTGTATGATAAGAGGATATATAATAATAATAATTTTGGATGATAAGAGGATATATAATAATGATTTTGGATGATAAGGGGTTATATAATAAGAATAATCTTGTATGAAGGAACAATCTCGTATAAATAAGAGGGATTGAGCTGCTCCCACCCCCTTTTGTTCTTTATACAACCAAGCAGGGAAGAAACAGACATTTTGATACAATTTACCAAATATCCCCCCCCTCTTCTTCAGATCCACGGTCTGACAACCTTCAGCGGCCATACAGTGGGTTCGGGACACAGCGACTACATTCCCCAGCTTATGTTCCGCTTTAAAGTTCACTTTTTCAGCCATGGATACTATTCTCCGCACTCGGTCACCCTGATTACAGGCCCTCACTCTGGTCGGCCTATTACATAATGTGTTGGGGACCACACGTCTAACGGATTTAATGGGGAGGGTTACCCGTTCTGCCAAGGGTACTCCATTGTTGGCAGGAGGGATACACCTTTCCCACAAAGGCCAGAACAAGGGGAAATCCCACCCAACCATGACATCATAGCCCAGGCGTTTTACTACGCCAACCTCATGGGACAATGTTCCCGCGGGGGGCTTAAACTTACCCACTGCAACAGGGTAAGTCACGATATCCCCATGGATGCAAAGCACGCTCAGCTTTTTCTTTGGTTTGCAACCACCATGCACCAGGTTGGCCCGGACCAAAGTTACCCGGCTACCTGAGTCCAATAATGCCTTTACTGGGCGACCATTCATCTTTAAAGACACAACCTGCGTTTCAGATTTTGACCGCTGACTGGCGGCACAACCGGGGTCTGCCAGCAAGGAACTTCTGCGACCCGCGTCACATTCCATGGGTTCAGGGCCGAGGGGGCAATCCGCGGCTATGTGCCCCCACCCACGGCACCTCCAACACTGGGGACCCCGGAACCTCCTTGCCAGGACATGTTCCCTAGGGTTAGGGGGCCTCTGGGGGTCAGGGACAGTCTTTTGCCCTCTCACAGCTCTCCACACACTTCCCAGGGGAACTTGTTTACTCACTGGTCTGCCAGTCTTGTCAGGGGCATCCCGAAGTTGGTCCTCAGTCACGACAAATCGTTCCACGACGTTAACTAGCTGCTCAACAGTCTGTGGGTCACCCTGTCCAGCCCATTGCTGTAGCTTCGGCGGCAGTACCCGAACAAAATGGTCCCCCACGACTTTTTCGATGATCTGCGCAGGGGTCAAACGCTCTGGCTCCAACCACTTTTGGACCAGATGAATTAGGTCATACATCTGCGATCGGGCAGGTTTATCAACAGAAAAAGTCCAGTTGTGTACTCGCCTTGCCCGAACCGCTGACGTGACTCCCAGGCGAGCAAGGATCTCCATTTTTAGCTTGGCATAGTCCCGCACATCCTGCTCCCTGAGATCAAAATATGCTTTTTGCGGCTCACCTGACAGGAACGGTGCAATCACGTCAGCCCATTCCGTGACTGGCAGCTGCTCTCTCTCAGCCATGCGCTCAAACACCGTGAGGTAAGCCTCCACATCATCCTCATGGGTCAGCTTTTGTAGGACCGGCTGTACGGCTCTCCTCGCACCCCCGACTCAACTGGGCTTCTCTCCCATAAAATGACATGGGGCCTCTCTACCCAGCATAACCAGCTCGGGGATCAGCTATGCAGGGCTTGTAGAACAGGGCACAGGGGCCAGCTTTGGTGGCCCCCCGCCCTGCCAAGTACAAGCCCGCATCGCCGAAATCAGCCCGGGCCCTTCTGCCCCCCCTGGGCTTTGCGGAGGCAGGTAATAGGGGTGCCGGGGTTAATGGCAAGTCACCCGCTAGCCGCAGGTGACTTGACAGCCCCCCAGACTTGTGAACTGGTATAGGGGTTTCATGGACTCCTTACAAGTTCACAATGGGTTAAAGTGGACCAACATCCAGGGATGATCGGCCCGGGAATCTATAAGATTCCCAGACCGTTCTATTCCCCCCCCCCCGGGGCATCCAAAATCGGGATGCCCCTCTGTGTGAAACCCCCCGGAACACCCGCTACCACTTACCTGAATCCCGATCCTACGGCGCATGTGCGGGCCGCATCCCCGCTATCCCTCTAGCAGAGCGCATGCCCACGCTGGCTATTTATGAATGGCCGGCGCGGGCATGCTCCCTGCTAGAGGGAAGTGGGGGATGCGGTCTCCAGCACGCTCAGAGTGGCTGAGCTTAGACATCTCTTAGACGTCCATAACTCAGCCGCTCTGAGCGCGCTGATTGGACGAGCGGCCGCGCATGCACCATAGGATCGGGGTGAGATGAGTTATTGTGGGCAATCGGGGGGTTTCACAGAGTGGGGCGTCCCCGATCGGGATGCCCCGGGGGAAAGGACCAATACCCAGGATAGTCAAAATCCTGGGTGTTAGTCCACTTTAAATGTAAAAAAAAAAACACAAACACACCACAAAATGCTGGAAGCATTTTATACCTGCTGTGTAACAGGACATAAGCGGTTAATTAAAAAAAAAATTGACATGGGGGGGGACCCCATTTTTTTGGGGAATTTTAAGGGTTAAAAACCCTTAAAAATCCCCCCAAAAAATGACGTAGGGTCCCCCCTACACAGCATTACCGACCCGGGCCAGCTATGGGGGCTTGTAGAACAGGGCGCAGGGGCCAGCGTTGGTGGCCCTTGGCCCTGCAGGCTACTAGCCCACATAGCCACTAAGTGGCCCTGGCCCTTCTGCCCCCCCCTGGCCGTTGGGGAGGCAGGTAATGGGGGGGCTGGGGGTTAATGGCAAGTCACCCGCTAGCCGCAGGTGACTTGCCAGACCCAGAGCCTTGTGATCTGGTATAAGGAGTTTCATTGACCCCTTACCAGTTCACAAAGGGTTAACTGTTCAAAAAAAAACACCACACAAAAGTATTTTATAAAAAAAAAAATTTTTTTTACTGTACTTACCTCCGATTGTAAGCTCTTGTCCCTCGCCGCTGTGCTGACAGATGCCGGTGATCGGCATCCAGAGAAGGGGGAGGCAGGAGATCAGAGGATCTCCTGCCACCTCCTTCCCCGGGCACCGATCACCGGCATCTGACAGCTGAGAGAGCTGAAGCCGGTGATCGGGACCGGGATGACGTCATTAGCCCCGCCCCCAAAGGGCAAGATGGCGGCCGCTGTCGTAGGAGCAGAGGGGAGAGAGCCTCCCGTGCTCTCTCCTGAAGATCGGTAAGTCCTGGGGCGGGATCGGAAGCCCCCCAGGTGAAGAGGAGGGACAGCGGGAGCCAGCGCACACGGAGGTAAGTGAATGTCATTTTTATTTTTTTTTACAGTTAGCAGCTGCTGCTGCCGAAGCGGGTGGGGCGGGGGGTTGGCCTATTCCGGGGGCTCTCCTGGAGCCCTGCGAGACCCCACGGGGGATCGGATGGCACCAAATTAAAGAGGAGACCCGGCCAGATCCAACAAGGGGTCAGGTGAGTATTTTATTTTATTTTTTTGCCCGCTAGCAGGGGTAAATGCCAGCCACGTGAATTTTACGTGGCTGGCACTTAATTGGAGGAGAAGCAACCATGTAAATTTTACGTGGCTGGCATTTAAAGGGTTAAAGAGCCCCGGGGGGGGGGTCAGAGGTACCCCCTCCCCCAGTGTGAAGAGAAGACCCAGCGGGAGGGATCGGGCACTGAGGTGAGTAAATGTAATTTATTTATCTTTTTTTAACACAATAGGCTCGATTCAGAGACACATTCGTCCGGACTTCCGTAGCTGTCTGTGAAAGTTTTGGTGGGTGTTTGTCATTTTTTGGCTTTTTTTCGTACATTTTTCACTCGCACGAACGTTCGGGAGAATGTGTATATGCGCTTTCGATAAACGGAAGCAATTCGGAACATTTCCAAACAAAATTGAAAAATTTCCGTTCCTTCAGAAAACTTCCGCTGCTGGGATGGTTTCCGTCTGATTCAGAGAGCTGTTTGCCGACGGCTCACCACCCTATAAATTCGTTTAATTGTAAAACCACTTCCGACACCTCTGAGGACTCGGATTGCTATTGTTGAACATGTTTTGCGGCTATGTGGAGGAGTCTGCGCACCTTTAGCACCAAGGCATTGCATGTATCAGCATGGCCGAGGCCATAAATTGTATAGCAATGCACCTGAATCAATACATTTCATGTATGTCTTATAGATGCATTTTAATGCTGACCTAAATTAGTCCTTAGCATGTAAACATTTATTTTTCCACACATCCATATAATTGCTATATTTTTTTAGACTTATGTCCTTTGTGAATTATATTTGGATTGTTGAACTTGAATCTTAATGTGTTGTAGGAGTTATAGTTTTAGTTGGTTACCTTTGCTTTGTGTAATTATTTTATATTTGGTTGCAGGAACCGCAAGATGTGCCACTCGCCCTTGCTTCTGATGCCCGTTCTTTGCCTGCAGAATGCGGGCCAGGGGTTCTCTAATCGGGCACTATGCAAAACCCGGGCCGTGGTGGCGAGGGCCCTCTGGCTTATGAAGTCCAGATTTAGGTGTTTGGACCATATGGGGGGGGGGGGGGGGCACTGCAGTATGACCCCAACAAGGTTATACCAAAATTTTAATTTACAGGGACCACACGTGCCAGAGTGGCACAACTGAGTGTCAGGGTCCTTCAGTTGGTGGGCGAGATGCAGGAGCTGCGCAACTTGTTGTGGACCACAGATGAAGAATAATGTTCAGTGGCCTGCCATTGCTATGTATTTAATTTTTTATAGTTGTAAAAAGTTGAAATGAAACACATTTTTAAAAAATGCATATTTGATGCTGGTGATTATTACAAAAAAATTACATTGTCATTTCATTAACAAACTACATTAACACAAAACTAATGGGCACAGAAATATTTAAAGATGAATATTCACATGACCGAGAAGTGATTTGGGTGAGCTTTAAGGGTCCAAAAGGGAAGATGGAGGATAGTGATAAGTGATTTGGGTAAGTTTTAGGGTGCTAAAATGGAAGAAGAACCTAAGCGCTAAGTGGTTAGGGTAAGTTTTAGGGACCGAAAATGGAAAAGGCAGGATAGCGCTAAGTGGTTAGGGTGAGCTTTAAGGACCCAAAAGGGAAAAGGCAGGATAGTGCTAAGTGGTTAGGGTGAGCTTTAAGGACCCAAAAGGGAAAAGGCAGGATAGTGCTAAGTGGTTAGGGTGAGCTTTAAGGACCCAAAAGGGAAAAGGCAGGATAGTGCTAAGTGGTTAGGGTGAGCTTTAAGGGTCCAAAAGGGAAGATGGAGGATGGAGTGCTAAGTGGTTTAGCTAAACATTGTAGTAGAAGTGAGGGTGGCAAATATGTAGGCGAGCACTTTAATGAGTTAAGTTTGTAGTGCGCAGGCGCAAGATCGTAAGGATTCCGTCTGGACGATTATTTTGGGTAAAATGGAAACAGAATCTATCGGGAAACGTAAAGGATTCGTTGGAGGATACGATGGGAAAAGGGCAAAAACGAAAGCCTACGTTGTAACATGTGGAAATTAAACGGAAAAGTCTGGATGGAAAATGACATCCGCGTAATTCGTAATCTGCCGTACGAACGGACGGAAACTTTACACAAGGTTTTCAATGCATGCATAGAATCGCTCGAACGCTCATACGAGAGCGGGAACATTTGAAAAAAATACGACATCGGCACCGTTTTGAAAGTTTTTTTGTGTCTCTCTGAATCGAGCCTAATGTGTCAGTGGCAGCGGAAGTGGGGGAGGCTGTTTTGGGCCCTCACCTGAAGCTTGAAAGGCATGGGGGGGAACAGATGACCCTGGCTGAAGAGAAGACCCAGTCGGATCAACTAATGGGTCAGGTGAGGGTGTTTTTTTTTTGTTTGACGCTAGCAGGGGGAAACACCAGGCCCATGAATCTCAGGTGCTTGTCGGTCAACGGTTGGAGAGGCAACCACATGAGATCCAAGGGCTTGGCATTTAAAGGGATAAAGCAGCATGTACTTGGGTGTGTAATGAAAAGGACAATTAGCAGATTTTTTTTTCTATGAAGCACAGTAGCTGCCTGACCCTGGATATACAATTAAGAGGAGCAATGAGCAGATGTTTTTAAATGTGCCCCGTAGCTGGCAAGTCCTGGACGTGCAATTATTGGACAAAGAGCAGATGTTGTCTTTGTCCACTGACTGCAATTAAATTGGGCACAAATGAGTTGTTGTATTAAACACCCTGTAAGTGCAAGGTGAGTTGTATTACTGTATATACCCAGTAAATGCTATGCAGATGAGCACAGATGAGTTGTATTATATACCAAGTAAATGCAATACAGATGGGCACAGAGGAGTTGAATTATATGCACAGTAAGTGCTATGCAGATGAGCAGAGATGACCTACATTAGATACCCAGAAAATGCTATGGAGGTTGGCAGAGGTGAGTACTTGTATTAAACCTACAGTAAGTACAACGCAAGGGCCAAGGGTGAGAACTTGTATAAAACCCACAGTAAGTACAATGCAGGGGGCCAGAGTTGAGTACTTGTATTATACCCACAGTATGTAGAATGCAGGTGGCCAGAGGTGAGTAGCTGTAATAAACCCACAGTAAGTACAATGCAGATGGCCATAGATGAGTTGTATTAAATGCCCAGCTTGCAGTTTTTCAAGAAAAACAACCATATATTTTCGAAATACCACCCACAAACTATTTATTATCTGGAAATAAACACCCCAAGCTTTCCTGGTGTACTAGGCTTGTTGATGTGGGCACAGTTTTTGTGGAAGTAATTCCTCAATGAATTCTTTGGTTGCACAGGGCTTTCCTAAAAAAGAATAACAAATGCAGAATCAAAGCCACATTTTCCTAAAAAAAAAAAACAATTTGCATGTTGCATAACATGTTAAATCTGAAAGAGCAAGGTCTCCTGAAAAAGACAATACCCAACATACATAGGTACTGTCAAGGGAAGAGTTGCCAAACATCTCAGAGTAAAGCATGCACATAAGGGTAGTTTTACTTGAAAAATACAGCTCTGCAGACAAAGTGCACACCTTGCACTTTTTCAATAAAAACAAACCTTATATTGAAATATCCCTCACAAACCATATATTCCCTGAAAGTACACACATTAAAGTGGACCCGAACCCTCCCAGAAGTCTGTGAGACTCCAGGGCAGGCATACTCGCTCCTCACAGGGTGTGTCCCCCAGGTCATCTGAAAATAAAAGTTACATAAGGTTGCCCCTCCCAGAGAGGGACCCCATTTTTTTCTTATAGGGGCTTGTACATTAGGGTTATTTTACTTGAAAAATTCAGCTCTTCAGACAAAGTGAAAACCTTGCACTTTTTCAACAAAAAAAACCCTTACATTTGGAATTCCCCTCACAAACCATATATTCCCTGAAAGAACACACATTAAAGTGGACCCGAACCCACCCAGGAGTCTGTGAGACTCGCTCCTCACAGGGTGTGTCCCCCAGGTCATCCGAAAACCACCTTTGTTACCAGTCCAAAGTTGCATGTGCGAGCAGCAGCTACATCCCTGCTATCCCTTTAGCAGGGCGCGTGCCTGCTCCAGGCATTTGTGAATGGTTGGCATGGGCACACTCTCTGTTAAACGCATGTGCCATAGGACCGGGGAGAGGTGAGTTAGTTATGGCAACCTGGGGTGTTTCACGCAGAGGGGCAGCTCCGATTGAGAAGCCCGGGGGCAAGGACTAAGACCCAGGATAGTCCACTTTAAGCTTTTGGTCCACTTTAAGCTTTCTAGGTGTACCCAGCTTGATTTAGTGGGCGCATCTTTCTGGATGTAATCCTTCATATAATTTGGCTGTACAGGGATTCACTAAAAATGTATAAAAAAGCAGTAAGATTTTCCTAAAATATCAGTTTGCAAATAAGAAAAAACAAGCTAAATCTGAAATCTTAAAACAATACCCAAAATGCATAGCAACTCTCTGTTGACAGGCTATGTTAAAAAAATTATGCAAATCTGTCTTGTCTATTTAAATATAAAAATGTTATTCAAGAAAACCATATTGCATGTGAAAGCCCAATTTCTCCCGATTAAAACGGTCCCACATATGTATCGATAGCTACTGCCCAGGAGACCCCCCAAACTGAAAAGGGCACTTTATAACATTTACAAATAATATGCAACTACTATCCACACTATAAAGGGCTAAATAAAAAAATAGGTGTGGGGGTCCGCAGGGGGGGGGGGGGGGGGTAGGGATGAGCGAATCGATCCGGACAAACCCGGATTCGATCCGAATTTCATGAAAAATTCGATTCGGATTGAATCCGAATTTCCCCGTGCTTCGATCGCTCGAAGTTTTCCTTTAACATCCATTCATTTACATTACAGGCATTCTAAGATGGCGGACGGGACATGTCCAGACATCTACCCCGCGCCAGTGCAAGCTGGGGCAGTCACATGCAGCCTATCAACAGCCAGCAAGCCCGGTGAGGTCACAGCGCTATTTAAGTCGGCGGACATCTTGCTTTTCCTCATTTCTCTATTGCATTCGTGAGAGACAGGACGCTGCTGTAGTGAGGGAGAGACAGAGAGCCAGGGACAGGCTGGAGACAGGCTGGAGACAGGCTGGAGACAGGCTGGAGACAGGCTGGAGACAGGCAGGAGACAGACAGTCAGCGAAAAGCAGGGAAAGTTAGGAAAAATAACCCTTTGCACTTATTCTAATAGAAATTTGGCCTGATAAACACACTTGCTGTGCATAGTATTACTGCTCACAGGTGCACTCCTGGCTGTTGGGGCATCCCATTCTGTGACTACACCAACCTCTATTTACTGCTATAACCCTTTGCACTTATTCTAATAGAAATTTGGCCTGATAAACACACTTGATGTGCATAGTATTACTGCTCACAGGTGCACTCCTGGCTGTTGGGGCATCCCATTCTGTGACTACACCAGCCTCTATTTACTGCTATAACCCTTTGCACTTATTCTAATAGAAATTTGGCCTAATAAACACACTTGCTGTGCATAGTATTACTGCTCACAGGTGCACTCCTGGCTGTTGGGGCATCCCATTCTGTGACTACACCAGCCTCTATTTACTGCTATAACCCTTTGCACTTATTCTAATAGAAATTTGGCCTGATAAACACACTTGCTGTGCATAGTATTACTGCTCACAGGTGCACTCCTGGCTGTTGGGGCATCCCATTCTGTGACTACACCAGCCTCTATTTACTACTATAACCCTTTGCACTTATTCTAATAGAAATTTGAGCTGATAAACACACTTTTGCTGTGCATAGTACTACTGCTCACAGGTGCACTCCTGTTGGGGCATCCCATTCTGTAACATACCATACCCCTCTTTATTTACACTAAGCAGCTCTCTTATTTACACTAAGCAGGCCTGTTGGAGGCTGAGTGTTACTGCTCACTTTTGGTGTGCATTATATTCTGTTTCATATAGACCCACTGCTGCCTGGGGGTTCTTAAAATATCACCTACTACCACGCCAGTTAGACTATGTCGGGCAGACAAGTGCCTGGAAGTGAAAAGAGGAGTGGCAGAGGCCAAGATTCCGCAGGCAGAGGTCGCAGCAGGTAGATTGGTTGACGCGCTCATCAACAACATCATCACAACTTACGTCTGAGACCCCCAGTCTAGGGTCGGTAGGCATGCCCCAAAAGCAGTCCCTGTCCTCCCATTGCCTCTGTCCTACGCCGTTCCCTCCCCCAGCGACGTATCCTATGCTTTGGGTTCAGCTCCACTCTTTAGTGAGGAGGACGATCAGATAGAGAACAGTCAGCAGCTACTGCCCAGCCAAGAAATGGAGGTGGCTTCTTTAGCTAGGCAGACAAATAGTGATGTGGACAGTGTCGTGGGTGCTGCGAGCGTTCCAGCTCCTGCGCCAGACACTTTTGACGAATCCACGAACATCAGTGACATACAGCCACAACTCGGTGATAATGATGATGACGATGAAGCCGATCGCACTTGGGAGCCGGGTGATGAAGGGGCTTCATCGTCATCATCAGGAGAAGAGGGGAGCAGGTTGCCCCGGAGTCAGCAGCTGAGGCAGCTGTAGTAGCTACTCGGCAGTGTGGCAGTTTTTCCTGAAGCATCCGCAGGAGGGTAACATGGCCACATGCAAGATATGTAGGCAAAAGGTGAAGCATGGCCAGGGTCCAAATGTTGGCACCACGGCCCTGCGTCAACATATGATGCGTCACCATAAAGCGACCTGGGAGAACCGAGGCTCCCAAGGGGTGGTCCAGTCTGCTTCCTCACCAAGTGGCACGCCGCTCCCAATTTCTGCCAGCCAAGGCTCCAGCACCTCAGCCGAAGGCAGCTGTGCGTCATACCCATCCTCTGTCGCTCCTGCTCCTCCTCCTCCTCCAAGTCATGCATCCTGCCAGCAATCCATCAGCGAAGCCATGTCCAAGAGACAGCAGTATGCGCCCACTCATCCTACGGCGCAGAAGCTGAATGTGCTCCTGTCCAAGTTGCTGGTGCTGCAGTCGCTCCCCTTTCAGGTGGTGGAATCTGCACCTTTCAGAGAACTGATGGCTTGTGCCGAGCCGAGGTGGAGTGTCCCAAGCCGTCATTTCTTTGCCAAGAAGGCAGTACCAGCGCTGCACACTTTTGTTGAACAGAAGGTGGGCCAGTCCTTGAGCATGTCGGTGTGTAGCAAAGTGCATGGCAGCGCCGACGTCTGGAGCTGTAACTACGGTCAGGGACAGTACATGTCGGTTACGGCCCACTGGGTGAATGTGGTCCCTTTGCAGCAGCAGCAGCAGCAACTTGGACAGGTCACGCCGCTTCGGCCTCCGCGCTCCCTGCCCGTTGGGCCTGTGACACCGTGCGACTCGGCCTCCTCATCCTCCGCCATCTCCTCACCCTCCACTGTAGGCTCAAGTCTCAGTGCCCCTCCAGTCTACCATGTGTGCAGGGCACGGAGGTGTCACGCAGTGCTTCACATGGTTTGTCTTGGCGAACGGAGTCACACAGGGGAGGAACTGCTTAAATTTATTCATCAGGAAATCCAAACATGGCTTACTCCAAGAAAACTTAAAATGGGAATCATGGTTACCGACAATGGGAAGAACATTTTGTCTGCGCTGCGCCAAGGAAGCCTGACCCATGCCCCCTGCATGGCTCACGTCTTCAATCTGGTTGTCAAGCGGTTTCTGAAGTGTTCCCCCCATCTGCAAGACATCCTAACAACTTCAAGGAAACTTTGCATGCACTTCAGCCACTCATACACCGCCAAACACACCCTTCTTGAGCTACAGCGTCAGAACGGTATCCCCCAACATAGTCTGATTTGCGATGTTTCCACCCGTTGGAATTCCACCCTTCACATGTTGGACCGATTATATGAACAGAGAAAAGCCATCGCGGATTTACTGATGATCCAAGCAGATAGGGGGACTCCCCTGTGTAACTTCAATGTCAACCAGTGGCAGCTCATACGTGACACCTGCCGTCTGCTCAGGCCCTTTGAGGAAGCCACTTTATTTGTCAGTCGGCAGGATTACGGGATGAAGAACGTGATTTCACTGCTTCATGTACTACAGCACATGTTGGAAACCATGGCTGGTCAGGGCACTGGAGACATGGCGTTTACATCTTACGGCCACATGAACCCCGTTGGAGCTGAACTGGAGGAGGAGGAGGAAGAGGAGGAGGAGTTGCCCAGCGAAACACAGTTTAGGCTTGGCGAAATGGCTGGTTTATCTAGTCAGCGGACAGGAGAGGAGGAGCAGGAGCAGCCAGAGGAGCTAGAGGTTTTTGAGGAAGGCGAGACAGAGGACCCGGGCACACCGTGGCAGTATGCAGTGGAGATGGAGACAGGTAGTCCATCCAAGTCACTTGCGCAAATGGCAGGAAGCATGCTCACGTGCTTGC
Organism: Gastrophryne carolinensis; assembly: GCA_027917425.1. Taxonomy (NCBI): domain Eukaryota; kingdom Metazoa; phylum Chordata; class Amphibia; order Anura; family Microhylidae; genus Gastrophryne; species Gastrophryne carolinensis. The sequence goes on from CM051239.1 coordinate 139,459,257, forward strand.
GTAGTGACCCCAGAATTGTTTCCATCTGTCGGCGGGATGACTTCTGGCTGTCCACCTTATTGGACCCTCGCTTCCGGCACAAAATGGGGGCATTTTTTAAACCCACCGAGAGGGAGGACAAACTGAACTACTTCAAAGACATTCTACGTAGGCAGTTGGCCGATGCCTATCTGCGCCATGGTCCATACTCTCGCAGGTCTGACTCGAGGGGACCTCTGCGCTCACCTTCCACTGCCATGGCCGCTGGGGGGTTGGCAGGAGCAGCAGCAGCAGCTCCATCAGCAGCAGCCTCAGTCTTCAGTCGCTAATGAGTAGCTTTCTACACCCGCATAGTGAGGCTACTCATGAGCAGCAGGAAGACCTGGAGCAGGACCTGAACCAGCAGGTCATGTCATACTTTGACATGACCATGCCAACACACCTTGAGGATCCGCTGGACTTCTGGGCAGCCAAACTTGATTTGTGGCCGCAACTAGCAGAGTTTGCCCTGGAAAAGCTGTCCTGCCCGGCAAGTAGCGTGCCATCTGAGCGGGTGTTTAGTGCGGCGGGGGCCATAGTTACGGCGAGGAGAACTCGTCTGTCAACTAAAAATGTGGAGAGACTCACCTTTGTCAAAATGAATCAGGGATGGATCAGCCAGGATTTCCACTCACCAATGCCTGATGCATGCGACTAGATTCAGCATGGTGCCACGTTTTACACTTTCCAAATGGTGCAAAACATATTTATGTCTTTAGGCCAATTTTTGGGCTCCTGCTGATGCCAACTCCAGGGTGTGAATCATCCAATTTTTGGGCTCCTGAAGCCAACTCCAGTGTCTCTTTAAAGTAATGTTTGGGCTCCTGCTGCTGCCAACTCCAGGGTGTGATTCATCCAATTTTTAGGCTCCTGAAGCCAACTCCAGTGTCTCTTTAAAGTAATATTTGGGCTCCTGCTGCTGCTGCCAACTCCAGGGTGTGATTCATCCAATTTTTGGGCTCCTGAAGCCAACTCCAGTGTCTCTTTAAAGTAATGTTTGGGCTCCTGCTGCTGCTGCTGCCAACTCCAGGGTGTGATTCATCCAATTTTTAGGCTCCTGAAGCCAACTCCAGTGTCTCTTTAAAGTAATATTTGGGCTCCTGCTGCTGCTGCCAACTCCAGGGTGTGATTCATCCAATTATTGGGCTCCTGAAGCAAACCCCAGTGTCTCTTTAAAGTAATGTTTGGGCTCCTGCTGCTGCCAACTCCAGGGTGTGATTCATCCAATTTTTGGGCTTCTGAAGCCAACTCCAGTGTCTCTTTAAAGTAATATTTGGGCTCCTGCTGCTGCTGCCAACTCCAGGGTGTGATTCATCCAATTATTGGGCTCCTGAAGCAAACCCCAGTGTCTCTTTAAAGTAATGTTTGGGCTCCTGCTGCTGCTGCTGCTGCCAACTCCAGGGTGTGAATCATCCAATTATTGGGCTCCTGAAGCAAACCCCAGTGTCTCTTTAAAGTAATGTTTGGGCTCCTGCTGCTGCTGCTGCTGCCAACTCCAGGGTGTGATTCATCCAATTTTTGGGCTCCTGAAGCAAACCCCAGTGTCTCTTTAAAGTAATGTTTGGGCTCCTGCTGCTGATGCTTCTGCCAACTCCAGGGTGTGATTCATCCAATTTTTGAGCTCCTGAAGCCAACCCCAGGGTCTCTTTAAATTAATATTTGGGCTCCTGCTGCTGCCAACTCCAGGGTGTGATTCATCCAATTTTTTGGCTCCTGAAGCCAACTCCAGTGTCTCTTTAAAGTAATATTTGGGCTCCTGCTGCTGCTGCTGCCAACTCCAAGGTGTGATTCATCCAATTTTTGGGCTCCTGAAGCCAACTCCAGTGTCTCTTTAAAGTAATATTTGGGCTCCTGCTGCTGCTGCTGCCAACTCCAGGGTGTGATTCATCCAATTTTTGGGCTCCTGAAGCCAACCCCAGTGTCTCTTTAAAGTAATGTTTGGGCTCCTGCTGCTGCTGCCAACTCCAGGGTGTGATTCATCCAATTTTTGAGCTCCTGAAGCCAACCCCAGGGTCTCTTTAAAGTAATATTTGGGCTCCTGCTGCTGCTGCTGCCAACTCCAGGGTGTGATTCATCCAATTTTTGGGCTCCTGAAGCCAACCCCAGTGTCTCTTTTAAGTAATGTTTGGGCTCCTGCTGCTGCTGCCAACTCCAGGGTGTGATTCATCCAATTTTTGGGCTCCTGAAGCCAACCCCAGGGTCTCTTTAAAGTAATGTTTGGGCTGCTGCTGCTGCTGCTGCCAACTCCAGGGTGTGATTCATCCAATTTTTGGGCTCCTGAAGCCAACCCCAGGGTCTCTTTAAAGTAATGTTTGGGCTCCTGCTGCTGCTGCCAACTCCAGGGTGTGATTCATCCAATTTTTGGGCTCCTGAAGCCAACCCCAGCGTCTCTTTAAAGTAATGTTTGGGCTCCTGCTGCTGCTGCTGCCAACTCCAGGGTGTGATTCATCCAATTTTTGGGCTCCTGAAGCCAACCCCAGGGTCTCTTTAAAGTAATGTTTGGGCTCCTGCTGCTGCTGCCAACTCCAGGGTGTGATTCATCCAATTTTTGGGCTCCTGAAGCCAACTCCAGTGTCTCTTTAAAGTAATATTTGGGCTCCTGCTGCTGCTGCCAACTCCAGGGTGTGATTCATCCAATTTTTGGGCTCCTGAAGCCAACTCCAGTGTCTCTTTAAAGTAATATTTGGGCTCCTGCTGCTGCTGCTGCCAACTCCAGGGTGTGATTCATCCAATTTTTGGGCTCCTGAAGCCAACCCCAGTGTCTCTTTAAAGTAATGTTTGGGCTCCTGCAGCTGCTGCTGCCAACTCCAGGGTGTGATTCATCCAATTTTTGGGCTCCTGAAGCCAACCCCAGGGTCTCTTTAAAGTAATGTTTGGGCTCCTGCTGCTGCTGCCAACTCCAGGGTGTGAATCATCCAATTTTTGGGCTCCTGAAGCCAACCCCAGTGTCTCTTTAAAGTAATGTTTGGGCTCCTGCTGCTGCTGCCAACTCCAGGGTGTGAATCATCCAATTTTTGGGCTCCTGAAGCCAACTCCAGTGTCTCTTTAAAGTAATATTTGGGCTCCTGCTGCTGACAAATCCAGGGTGTGATTCATCCAATTTTTGGGCTCCTGAAGCCAACTCCAGTGTCTCTTTAAAGTAATATTTGGGCTCCTGCTGCTGCTGCTGCCAACTGCAGGGTGTGATTCATCCAATTTTTGGGCTCCTGAAGCCAACTCCAGTGTCTCTTTAAAGTAATGTTTGGGCTCCTGCTGCTGCTGCTGCCAACTCCAGGGTGTGATTCATCCAATTTTTGGGCTCCTGAAGCCAACTCCAGTGTCTCTTTAAAGCTATATTTGGGCTCCTGCTGCTGCTGCTGCCAACTCCAGGGTGTGATTCATCCAATTTTTGGGCTCCTGAAGCCAACCCTAGTGTCTCTTTAAAGTAATGTTTGGGCTCCTGCTGCTGCTGCCATCTCCAGGGTGTGATTCATCCAATTTTTGGGCTCCTGAAGCCAACCCCAGAGTCTCTTTAAAGTAATGTTTGGGCTCCTGCTGTTGCTGCTGCCAACTCCAGGGTGTGATTCATCCAATTTTTGAGCTCCTGAAGCCAACCCCAGGGTCTCTTTAAAGTAATGTTTGGGCTCCTGCTGCTGCCAACTCCGGGGTGTGATTCATCCAATTTTTGGGCTCCTGAAGCCAACCCCAGGGTCTCTTTAAAGTAATGTTTGGACTCCGGCTGCTGCTGCTGCTGCCAACTCCAGGGTGTGATCCATCCAATTTTTGGGCTCCTGCAGCCAACTCCAGTGTCTCTTTAAAGTAATATTTGGGCTCCTGCTGCTGCTGCTGCTGCCAACTCCAGGGTGTGATTCATCCAATTTTTGGGCTCCTGAAGCCAACCCCAGTGTCTCTTTAAAGTAATGTTTGGGCTCCTGCTGCTGCCAACTCCAGGGTCTGATTCATCCAATTTTTGGGCTCCTGCAGCCAACTCCAGTGTCTCTTTAAAGTAATGTTTGGGCTCCTGCTGCTGCTGCTGCTGCCAACTCCAGGGTGTGAATCATCCAATTATTGGGCTCCTGAAGCAAACCCCAGTGTCTCTTTAAAGTAATGTTCGGGCTCCTGCTGCTGCTGCTGCTGCCAACTCCAGGGTGTGATTCATCAAATTATTCGGCTCCTGAAGCAAACCCCAGTGTCTCTTTAAAGTAATGTTTGGGCTCCTGCTGCTGCTGCTGCTGCCAACTCCAGGGTGTGATTCATCCAATTTTTGGGCTCCTGAAGCCAACCCCAGGGTCTCTTTAAAGTAATGTTTGGGCTCCTGCTGCTGCTGCCAACTCCAGGGTGTGATTCATCCAATTTTTGGGCTCCTGAAGCCAACCCCAGCGTCTCTTTAAAGTAATGTTTGGGCTCCTGCTGCTGCTGCTGCCAACTCCAGGGTGTGATTCATCCAATTTTTGGGCTCCTGAAGCCAACCCCAGGGTCTCTTTAAAGTAATGTTTGGGCTCCTGCTGCTGCTGCCAACTCCAGGGTGTGATTCATCCAATTTTTGAGCTCCTGAAGCCAACTCCAGTGTCTCTTTAAAGTAATATTTGGGCTCCTGCTGCTGCTGCTGCCAACTCCAAGGTGTGATTCATCCAATTTTTGGGCTCCTGAAGCCAACTCCAGTGTCTCTTTAAAGTAATATTTGGGCTCCTGCTGCTGCTGCTGCCAACTCCAGGGTGTGATTCATCCAATTTTTGGGCTCCTGAAGCCAACCCCAGTGTCTCTTTAAAGTAATGTTTGGGCTCCTGCTGCTGCTGCCAACTCCAGGGTGTGATTCATCCAATTTTTGAGCTCCTGAAGCCAACCCCAGGGTCTCTTTAAAGTAATATTTGGGCTCCTGCTGCTGCTGCTGCCAACTCCAGGGTGTGATTCATCCAATTTTTGGGCTCCTGAAGCCAACCCCAGTGTCTCTTTAAAGTAATGTTTGGGCTCCTGCTGCTGCTGCCAACTCCAGGGTGTGATTCATCCAATTTTTGGGCTCCTGAAGCCAACCCCAGGGTCTCTTTAAAGTAATGTTTGGGCTCCTGCTGCTGCTGCTGCCAACTCCAAGGTGTGATTCATCCAATTTTTGGGCTCCTGAAGCCAACCCCAGGTTCTCTTTAAAGTAATGTTTGGGCTCCTGCTGCTGCTGCCAACTCCAGGGTGTGATTCATCCAATTTTTGGGCTCCTGAAGCCAACTCCAGTGTCTCTTTAAAGTAATATTTGGGCTCCTGCTGCTGCTGCTGCCAACTGCAGGGTGTGATTCATCCAATTTTTGGGCTCCTGAAGCCAACTCCAGTGTCTCTTTAAAGTAATGTTTGGGCTCCTGCTGCTGCTGCTGCCAACTCCAGGGTGTGATTCATCCAATTTTTGGGCTCCTGAAGCCAACTCCAGTGTCTCTTTAAAGCTATATTTGGGCTCCTGCTGCTGCTGCTGCCAACTCCAGGGTGTGATTCATCCAATCTTTGGGCTCCTGAAGCCAACCCCAGTGTCTCTTTAAAGTAATGTTTGGGCTCCTGCTGCTGCTGCTGCCATCTCCAGGGTGTGATTCATCCAATTTTTGGACTCCTGAAGCCAACCCCAGGGTCTCTTTAAAGTAATGTTTGGGCTCCTGCTGCTGCTGCTGCTGCCAACTCCAGGGTGTGATTCATCCAATTTTTGGGCTCCTGAAGCCAACTCCAGTGTCTCTTTAAAGTAATATTTGGGCTCCTGCTGCTGCCAACTCCAGGGTGTGATTCATCCAATTTTTGGGCCCCTGAAGCCAACTCCAGTGTCTCTTTAAAGTAATATTTGGGCTCCTGCTGCTGCTGCTGCCAACTCCAGGGTGTGATTCATCCAATTTTTGGGCTCCTGAAGCCAACTCCAGTGTCTCTTTAAAGTAATATTTGGGCTCCTGCTGCTGCCAACTCCAGGGTGTGATTCATCCAATTTTTGGGCTCCTGAAGCCAACCCCAGTGTCTCTTTAAAGTAATGTTTGGGCTCCTGCAGCTGCTGCTGCCAACTCCAGGGTGTGATTCATCCAATTTTTGGGCTCCTGAAGCCAACCCCAGGGTCTCTTTAAAGTAATGTTTGGGCTCCTGCTGCTGCTGCCAACTGCAGGGTGTGATTCATCCAATTTTTGGGCTCCTGCAGCCAACTCCAGTGTCTCTTTAAAGTAATATTTGGGCTCCTGCTGCTGCTGCTGCCAACTCCAGGGTGTGATTCATCCAATTTTTGGGCTCCTGAAGCCAACTCCAGTGTCTCTTTAAAGTAATATTTGGGCTCCTGCTGCTGCCAACTCCAGGGTGTGATTCATCCAATTTTTGGGCTCCTGAAGCCAACCCCAGTGTCTCTTTAAAGTAATGTTTGGGCTCCTGCAGCTGCTGCTGCCAACTCCAGGGTGTGATTCATCCAATTTTTGGGCTCCTGAAGCCAACCCCAGGGTCTCTTTAAAGTAATGTTTGGGCTCCTGCTGCTGCTGCCAACTGCAGGGTGTGATTCATCCAATTTTTGGGCTCCTGAAGCCAACCCCAGTGTCTCTTTAAAGTAATGTTTGGGCTCCTGCTGCTGCTGCCAACTCCAGGGTGTGAATCATCCAATTTTTGGGCTCCTGAAGCCAACTCCAGTGTCTCTTTAAAGTAATATTTGGGCTCCTGCTGCTGACAACTCCAGGGTGTGATTCATCCAATTTTTGGGCTCCTGAAGCCAACTCCAGTGTCTCTTTAAAGTAATATTTGGGCTCCTGCTGCTGCTGCTGCCAACTGCAGGGTGTGATTCATCCAATTTTTGGGCTCCTGAAGCCAACTCCAGTGTCTCTTTAAAGTAATGTTTGGGCTCCTGCTGCTGCTGCTGCCAACTCCAGGGTGTGATTCATCCAATTTTTGGGCTCCTGAAGCCAACTCCAGTGTCTCTTTAAAGCTATATTTGGGCTCCTGCTGCTGCTGCTGCCAACTCCAGGGTGTGATTCATCCAATCTTTGGGCTCCTGAAGCCAACCCCAGTGTCTCTTTAAAGTAATGTTTGGGCTCCTGCTGCTGCTGCTGCCATCTCCAGGGTGTGATTCATCCAATTTTTGGGCTCCTGAAGCCAACTCCAGTGTCTCTTTAAAGTAATGTTTGGGCTCCTGCTGCTGCTGCTGCCAACTCCAGGGTGTGATTCATCCAATTTTTGGGCTCCTGAAGCCAACTCCAGTGTCTCTTTAAAGCTATATTTGGGCTCCTGCTGCTGCTGCTGCCAACTCCAGGGTGTGATTCATCCAATCTTTGGGCTCCTGAAGCCAACTCCAGTGTCTCTTTAAAGCTATATTTGGGCTCCTGCTGCTGCTGCTGCCAACTCCAGGGTGTGATTCATCCAATCTTTGGGCTCCTGAAGCCAACCCCAGTGTCTCTTTAAAGTAATGTTTGGGCTCCTGCTGCTGCTGCTGCCATCTCCAGGGTGTGATTCATCCAATTTTTGGGCTCCTGAAGCCAACCCCAGAGTCTCTTTAAAGTAATGTTTGGGCTCCTGCTGTTGCTGCTGCCAACTCCAGGGTGTGATTCATCCAATTTTTGAGCTCCTGAAGCCAACCCCAGGGTCTCTTTAAAGTAATGTTTGGGCTCCTGCTGCTGCCAACTCCAGGGTGTGATTCATCCAATTTTTGGGCTCCTGAAGCCAACCCCAGGGTCTCTTTAAAGTAATGTTTGGGCTCCTGCTGCTGCTGCTGCCAACTCCAGGGTGTGATTCATCCAATTTTTGGACTCCTGAAGCCAACCCCAGGGTCTCTTTAAAGTAATGTTTGGGCTCCTGCTGCTGCTGCTGCTGCCAACTCCAGGGTGTGATTCATCCAATTTTTGGGCTCCTGAAGCCAACTCCAGTGTCTCTTTAAAGTAATATTTGGGCTCCTGCTGCTGCTGCCAACTCCAGGGTGTGATTCATCCAATTTTTGGGCTCCTGAAGCCAACTCCAGTGTCTCTTTAAAGTAATATTTGGGCTCCTGCTGCTGCTGCTGCCAACTCCAGGGTGTGATTCATCCAATTTTTGGGCTCCTGAAGCCAACTCCAGTGTCTCTTTAAAGTAATATTTGGGCTCCTGCTGCTGCCAACTCCAGGGTGTGATTCATCCAATTTTTGGGCTCCTGAAGCCAACCCCAGTGTCTCTTTAAAGTAATGTTTGGGCTCCTGCAGCTGCTGCTGCCAACTCCAGGGTGTGATTCATCCAATTTTTGGGCTCCTGAAGCCAACCCCAGGGTCTCTTTAAAGTAATGTTTGGGCTCCTGCTGCTGCTGCCAACTGCAGGGTGTGATTCATCCAATTTTTGGGCTCCTGAAGCCAACCCCAGTGTCTCTTTAAAGTAATGTTTGGGCTCCTGCTGCTGCTGCCAACTCCAGGGTGTGAATCATCCAATTTTTGGGCTCCTGAAGCCAACTCCAGTGTCTCTTTAAAGTAATATTTGGGCTCCTGCTGCTGACAACTCCAGGGTGTGATTCATCCAATTTTTGGGCTCCTGAAGCCAACTCCAGTGTCTCTTTAAAGTAATGTTTGGGCTCCTGCTGCTGCTGCTGCCAACTCCAGTGTGTGATTCATCCAATTTTTGGGCTCCTGAAGCCAACTCCAGTGTCTCTTTAAAGCTATATTTGGGCTCCTGCTGCTGCTGCTGCCAACTCCAGGGTGTGATTCATCCAATCTTTGGGCTCCTGAAGCCAACCCCAGTGTCTCTTTAAAGTAATGTTTGGGCTCCTGCTGCTGCTGCTGCCATCTCCAGGGTGTGATTCATCCAATTTTTGGGCTCCTGAAGCCAACCCCAGAGTCTCTTTAAAGTAATGTTTGGGCTCCTGCTGTTGCTGCTGCCAACTCCAGGGTGTGATTCATCCAATTTTTGAGCTCCTGAAGCCAACCCCAGGGTCTCTTTAAAGTAATGTTTGGGCTCCTGCTGCTGCCAACTCCAGGGTGTGATTCATCCAATTTTTGGGCTCCTGAAGCCAACCCCAGGGTCTCTTTAAAGTAATGTTTGGACTCCGGCTGCTGCTGCTGCCAACTCCGGGGTGTGATTCATCCAATTTTTGGGCTCCTGCAGCCAACTCCAGTGTCTCTTTAAAGTAATATTTGGGCTCCTGCTGCTGCTGCTGCTGCCAACTCCAGGGTGTGATTCATCCAATTTTTGGGCTCCTGAAGCCAACCCCAGTGTCTCTTTAAAGTAATGTTTGGGCTCCTGCTGCTGCTGCTGCCAACTCCAGGGTGTGATTCATCCAATTTTTGGGCTCCTGAAGCCAACCCCAGGGTCTCTTTAAAGTAATGTTTGGGCTCCTGCTGCTGCTGCTGCCAACTCCAGGGTGTGATTCATCCAATTTTTGGGCTCCTGAAGCCAACCCCAGTGTCTCTTTAAAGTAATGTTTGGGCTCCTGCCGCTGCTGCCAACTCCAGGGTGTGATTCATCCAATTTTTGGGCTCCTGAAGCCAACTCCAGTGTCTCTTTAAAGTAATATTTGGGCTCCTGCTGCTGCTGCTGCCAACTCCAGGGTGTGATTCATCCAATTTGTGGGCTCCTGAAGCCAACTCCAGTGTCTCTTTAAAGTAATATTTGGGCTCCTGCTGCTGCTGCTGCTGCCAACTCCAGGGTGTGATTCATCCAATTTTTGGGCTCCTGAAGCCAACCCCAGTGTCTCTTTAAAGTAATGTTTGGGCTCCTGCTGCTGCTGCTGCCAACTCCAGGGTGTGAATCATCCAATTTTTGGGCTCCTGAAGCCAACTCCAGTGTCTCTTTAAAGTATTATTTGGGCTCCTGCTGCTGCTGCTGCCAACTCCAGGGTGTGATTCATCCAATTTTTGGGCTCCTGAAGCCAACTCCAGTGTCTCTTTAAAGTAATATTTGGGCTCCTGCTGCTGCTGCTGCTGCCAACTCCAGGGTGTGATTCATCCAATTTTTGGGCTCCTGAAGCCAACCCCAGGGTCTCTTTAAAGTAATGTTTGGGCTCCTGCTGCTGCTGCTGCTGCCAACTCCAGGGTGTGATTCATCCAATTTTTGGGCTCCTGAAGCCAACTCCAGTGTCTCTTTAAAGTAATATTTGGGCTCCTGCTGCTGCTGCCAACTCCAGGGTGTGATTCATCCAATTTTTGAGCTCCTGAAGCCAACCCCAGGGTCTCTTTAAAGTAATATTTGGGCTCCTGCTGCTGCCAACTCCAGGGTGTGATTCATCCAATTTTTTGGCTCCTGAAGCCAACTCCAGTGTCTCTTTAAAGTAATATTTGGGCTCCTGCTGCTGCTGCTGCCAACTCCAAGGTGTGATTCATCCAATTTTTGGGCTCCTGAAGCCAACTCCAGTGTCTCTTTAAAGTAATATTTGGGCTCCTGCTGCTGCTGCTGCCAACTCCAGGGTGTGATTCATCCAATTTTGGGGCTCCTGAAGCCAACCCCAGTGTCTCTTTAAAGTAATGTTTGGGCTCCTGCTGCTGCTGCCAACTCCAGGGTGTGATTCATCCAATTTTTGAGCTCCTGAAGCCAACCCCAGGGTCTCTTTAAAGTAATATTTGGGCTCCTGCTGCTGCTGCTGCCAACTCCAGGGTGTGATTCATCCAATTTTTGGGCTCCTGAAGCCAACCCCAGGGTCTCTTTAAAGTAATGTTTGGGCTCCTGCTGCTGCTGCTGCCAACTCCAAGGTGTGATTCATCCAATTTTTGGGCTCCTGAAGCCAACCCCAGGGTCTCTTTAAAGTAATGCTTGGGCTCCTGCTGCTGTTGCCAACTCCAGGGTTTGATTCATCCAATTTTTGGGCTCCTGAAGCCAACCCCAGCGTCTCTTTAAAGTAATGTTTGGGCTCCTGCTGCTGCTGCTGCCAACTCCAGGGTGTGATTCATCCAATTTTTGGACTCCTGAAGCCAACCCCAGGGTCTCTTTAAAGTAATGTTTGGGCTCCTGCTGCTGCTGCTGCTGCCAACTCCAGGGTGTGATTCATCCAATTTTTGGGCTCCTGAAGCCAACTCCAGTGTCTCTTTAAAGTAATATTTGGGCTCCTGCTGCTGCTGCCAACTCCAGGGTGTGATTCATCCAATTTTTGGGCTCCTGAAGCCATCTCCAGTGTCTCTTTAAAGTAATATTTGGGCTCCTGCTGCTGCTGCTGCCAACTCCAGGGTGTGATTCATCCAATTTTTGGGCTCCTGAAGCCAACTCCAGTGTCTCTTTAAAGTAATATTTGGGCTCCTGCTGCTGCCAACTCCAGGGTGTGATTCATCCAATTTTTGGGCTCCTGAAGCCAACCCCAGTGTCTCTTTAAAGTAATGTTTGGGCTCCTGCAGCTGCTGCTGCCAACTCCAGGGTGTGATTCATCCAATTTTTGGGCTCCTGAAGCCAACCCCAGGGTCTCTTTAAAGTAATGTTTGGGCTCCTGCTGCTGCTGCCAACTGCAGGGTGTGATTCATCCAATTTTTGGGCTCCTGAAGCCAACTCCAGTGTCTCTTTAAAGTAATATTTGGGCTCCTGCTGCTGCTGCTGCCAACTCCAGGGTGTGATTCATCCAATTTTTGGGCTCCTGAAGCCAACTCCAGTGTCTCTTTAAAGTAATATTTGGGCTCCTGCTGCTGCCAACTCCAGGGTGTGATTCATCCAATTTTTGGGCTCCTGAAGCCAACCCCAGTGTCTCTTTAAAGTAATGTTTGGGCACCTGCAGCTGCTGCTGCCAACTCCAGGGTGTGATTCATCCAATTTTTGGGCTCCTGAAGCCAACCCCAGGGTCTCTTTAAAGTAATGTTTGGGCTCCTGCTGCTGCTGCCAACTGCAGGGTGTGATTCATCCAATTTTTGGGCTCCTGAAGCCAACCCCAGTGTCTCTTTAAAGTAATGTTTGGGCTCCTGCTGCTGCTGCCAACTCCAGGGTGTGAATCATCCAATTTTTGGGCTCCTGAAGCCAACTCCAGTGTCTCTTTAAAGTAATATTTGGGCTCCTGCTGCTGACAACTCCAGGGTGTGATTCATCCAATTTTTGGGCTCCTGAAGCCAACTCCAGTGTCTCTTTAAAGTAATATTTGGGCTCCTGCTGCTGCTGCTGCCAACTGCAGGGTGTGATTCATCCAATTTTTGGGCTCCTGAAGCCAACTCCAGTGTCTCTTTAAAGTAATGTTTGGGCTCCTGCTGCTGCTGCTGCCAACTCCAGGGTGTGATTCATCCAATTTTTGGGCTCCTGAAGCCAACTCCAGTGTCTCTTTAAAGCTATATTTGGGCTCCTGCTGCTGCTGCTGCCAACTCCAGGGTGTGATTCATCCAATCTTTGGGCTCCTGAAGCCAACCCCAGTGTCTCTTTAAAGTAATGTTTGGGCTCCTGCTGCTGCTGCTGCCATCTCCAGGGTGTGATTCATCCAATTTTTGGGCTCCTGAAGCCAACCCCAGCGTCTCTTTAAAGTAATGTTTGGGCTCCTGCTGCTGCTGCTGCCAACTCCAGGGTGTGATTCATCCAATTTTTGGACTCCTGAAGCCAACCCCAGGGTCTCTTTAAAGTAATGTTTGGGCTCCTGCTGCTGCTGCTGCTGCCAACTCCAGGGTGTGATTCATCCAATTTTTGGGCTCCTGAAGCCAACCCCAGGGTCTCTTTAAAGTAATGTTTGGGCTCCTGCTGCTGCTGCCAACTGCAGGGTGTGATTCATCCAATTTTTGGGCTCCTGAAGCCAACCCCAGTGTCTCTTTAAAGTAATGTTTGGGCTCGTGCTGCTGCTGCCAACTCCAGGGTGTGAATCATCCAATTTTTGGGCTCCTGAAGCCAACTCCAGTGTCTCTTTAAAGTAATATTTGGGCTCCTGCTGCTGCCAACTCCAGGGTGTGATTCATCCAATTTTTGGGCTCCTGAAGCCAACTCCAGTGTCTCTTTAAAGTAATATTTGGGCTCCTGCTGCTGCTGCTGCCAACTGCAGGGTGTGATTCATCCAATTTTTGGGCTCCTGAAGCCAACTCCAGTGTCTCTTTAAAGTAATGTTTGGGCTCCTGCTGCTGCTGCTGCCAACTCCAGGGTGTGATTCATCCAATTTTTGGGCTCCTGAAGCCAACTCCAGTGTCTCTTTAAAGCTATATTTGGGCTCCTGCTGCTGCTGCTGCCAACTCCAGGGTGTGATTCATCCAATCTTTGGGCTCCTGAAGCCAACCCCAGTGTCTCTTTAAAGTAATGTTTGGGCTCCTGCTGCTGCTGCTGCCATCTCCAGGGTGTGATTCATCCAATTTTTGGGCTCCTGAAGCCAACCCCAGAGTCTCTTTAAAGTAATGTTTGGGCTCCTGCTGTTGCTGCTGCCAACTCCAGGGTGTGATTCATCCAATTTTTGAGCTCCTGAAGCCAACCCCAGGGTCTCTTTAAAGTAATGTTTGGGCTCCTGCTGCTGCCAACTCCAGGGTGTGATTCATCCAATTTTTGGGCTCCTGAAGCCAACCCCAGGGTCTCTTTAAAGTAATGTTTGGACTCCGGCTGCTGCTGCTGCTGCCAACTCCAGGGTGTGATTCATCCAATTTTTGGGCTCCTGCAGCCAACTCCAGTGTCTCTTTAAAGTAATATTTGGGCTCCTGCTGCTGCTGCTGCTGCCAACTCCAGGGTGTGATTCATCCAATTTTTGGGCTCCTGAAGCCAACCCCAGTGTCTCTTTAAAGTAATGTTTGGGCTCCTGCTGCTGCTGCTGCCAACTCCAGGGTGTGATTCATCCAATTTTTGGGCTCCTGAAGCCAACCCCAGTGTCTCTTTAAAGTAATGTTTGGGCTCCTGCTGCTGCTGCTGCCAACTCCAGGGTGTGATTCATCCAATTTTTGGGCTCCTGAAGCCAACCCCAGGGTCTCTTTAAAGCTATATTTGGGCTCCTGCTGCTGCTGCTGCCAACTCCAGGGTGTGATTCATCCAATCTTTGGGCTCCTGAAGCCAACCCCAGTGTCTCTTTAAAGTAATGTTTGGGCTCCTGCTGCTGCTGCTGCCATCTCCAGGGTGTGATTCATCCAATTTTTGGGCTCCTGAAGCCAACTCCAGTGTCTCTTTAAAGTAATGTTTGGGCTCCTGCTGCTGCTGCTGCCAACTCCAGGGTGTGATTCATCCAATTTTTGGGCTCCTGAAGCCAACTCCAGTGTCTCTTTAAAGCTATATTTGGGCTCCTGCTGCTGCTGCTGCCAACTCCAGGGTGTGATTCATCCAATCTTTGGGCTCCTGAAGCCAACTCCAGTGTCTCTTTAAAGCTATATTTGGGCTCCTGCTGCTGCTGCTGCCAACTCCAGGGTGTGATTCATCCAATCTTTGGGCTCCTGAAGCCAACCCCAGTGTCTCTTTAAAGTAATGTTTGGGCTCCTGCTGCTGCTGCTGCCATCTCCAGGGTGTGATTCATCCAATTTTTGGGCTCCTGAAGCCAACCCCAGAGTCTCTTTAAAGTAATGTTTGGGCTCCTGCTGTTGCTGCTGCCAACTCCAGGGTGTGATTCATCCAATTTTTGAGCTCCTGAAGCCAACCCCAGGGTCTCTTTAAAGTAATGTTTGGGCTCCTGCTGCTGCCAACTCCAGGGTGTGATTCATCCAATTTTTGGGCTCCTGAAGCCAACCCCAGGGTCTCTTTAAAGTAATGTTTGGGCTCCTGCTGCTGCTGCTGCCAACTCCAGGGTGTGATTCATCCAATTTTTGGACTCCTGAAGCCAACCCCAGGGTCTCTTTAAAGTAATGTTTGGGCTCCTGCTGCTGCTGCTGCTGCCAACTCCAGGGTGTGATTCATCCAATTTTTGGGCTCCTGAAGCCAACTCCAGTGTCTCTTTAAAGTAATATTTGGGCTCCTGCTGCTGCTGCCAACTCCAGGGTGTGATTCATCCAATTTTTGGGCTCCTGAAGCCAACTCCAGTGTCTCTTTAAAGTAATATTTGGGCTCCTGCTGCTGCTGCTGCCAACTCCAGGGTGTGATTCATCCAATTTTTGGGCTCCTGATGCCAACTCCAGTGTCTCTTTAAAGAAATATTTGGGCTCCTGCTGCTGCCAACTCCAGGGTGTGATTCATCCAATTTTTGGGCTCCTGAAGCCAACCCCAGTGTCTCTTTAAAGTAATGTTTGGGCTCCTGCAGCTGCTGCTGCCAACTCCAGGGTGTGATTCATCCAATTTTTGGGCTCCTGAAGCCAACCCCAGGGTCTCTTTAAAGTAATGTTTGGGCTCCTGCTGCTGCTGCCAACTGCAGGGTGTGATTCATCCAATTTTTGGGCTCCTGAAGCCAACCCCAGTGTCTCTTTAAAGTAATGTTTGGGCTCCTGCTGCTGCTGCCAACTCCAGGGTGTGAATCATCCAATTTTTGGGCTCCTGAAGCCAACTCCAGTGTCTCTTTAAAGTAATATTTGGGCTCCTGCTGCTGACAACTCCAGGGTGTGATTCATCCAATTTTTGGGCTCCTGAAGCCAACTCCAGTGTCTCTTTAAAGTAATGTTTGGGCTCCTGCTGCTGCTGCTGCCAACTCCAGTGTGTGATTCATCCAATTTTTGGGCTCCTGAAGCCAACTCCAGTGTCTCTTTAAAGCTATATTTGGGCTCCTGCTGCTGCTGCTGCCAACTCCAGGGTGCGATTCATCCAATCTTTGGGCTCCTGAAGCCAACCCCAGTGTCTCTTTAAAGTAATGTTTGGGCTCCTGCTGCTGCTGCTGCCATCTCCAGGGTGTGATTCATCCAATTTTTGGGCTCCTGAAGCCAACCCCAGAGTCTCTTTAAAGTAATGTTTGGGCTCCTGCTGTTGCTGCTGCCAACTCCAGGGTGTGATTCATCCAATTTTTGAGCTCCTGAAGCCAACCCCAGGGTCTCTTTAAAGTAATGTTTGGGCTCCTGCTGCTGCCAACTCCAGGGTGTGATTCATCCAATTTTTGGGCTCCTGAAGCCAACCCCAGGGTCTCTTTAAAGTAATGTTTGGACTCCGGCTGCTGCTGCTGCCAACTCCGGGGTGTGATTCATCCAATTTTTGGGCTCCTGCAGCCAACTCCAGTGTCTCTTTAAAGTAATATTTGGGCTCCTGCTGCTGCTGCTGCTGCCAACTCCAGGGTGTGATTCATCCAATTTTTGGGCTCCTGAAGCCAACCCCAGTGTCTCTTTAAAGTAATGTTTGGGCTCCTGCTGCTGCTGCTGCCAACTCCAGGGTGTGATTCATCCAATTTTTGGGCTCCTGAAGCCAACCCCAGGGTCTCTTTAAAGTAATGTTTGGGCTCCTGCTGCTGCTGCTGCCAACTCCAGGGTGTGATTCATCCAATTTTTGGGCTCCTGAAGCCAACCCCAGTGTCTCTTTAAAGTAATGTTTGGGCTCCTGCCGCTGCTGCCAACTCCAGGGTGTGATTCATCCAATTTTTGGGCTCCTGAAGCCAACTCCAGTGTCTCTTTAAAGTAATATTTGGGCTCCTGCTGCTGCTGCTGCCAACTCCAGGGTGTGATTCATCCAATTTGTGGGCTCCTGAAGCCAACTCCAGTGTCTCTTTAAAGTAATATTTGGGCTCCTGCTGCTGCTGCTGCTGCCAACTCCAGGGTGTGATTCATCCAATTTTTGGGCTCCTGAAGCCAACCCCAGTGTCTCTTTAAAGTAATGTTTGGGCTCCTGCTGCTGCCGCTGCCAACTCCAGGGTGTGAATCATCCAATTTTTGGGCTCCTGAAGCCAACTCCAGTGTCTCTTTAAAGTATTATTTGGGCTCCTGCTGCTGCTGCTGCCAACTCCAGGGTGTGATTCATCCAATTTTTGGGCTCCTGAAGCCAACTCCAGTGTCTCTTTAAAGTAATATTTGGGCTCCTGCTGCTGCTGCTGCTGCTGCCAACTCCAGGGTGTGATTCATCCAATTTTTGGGCTCCTGAAGCCAACCCCAGGGTCTCTTTAAAGTAATGTTTGGGCTCCTGCTGCTGCTGCTGCCAACTCCAGGGTGTGATTCATCCAATTTTTGAGCTCCTGAAGCCAACCCCAGGGTCTCTTTAAAGTAATATTTGGGCTCCTGCTGCTGCCAACTCCAGGGTGTGATTCATCCAATTTTTTGGCTCCTGAAGCCAACTCCAGTGTCTCTTTAAAGTAATATTTGGGCTCCTGCTGCTGCTGCTGCCAACTCCAAGGTGTGATTCATCCAATTTTTGGGCTCCTGAAGCCAACTCCAGTGTCTCTTTAAAGTAATATTTGGGCTCCTGCTGCTGCTGCTGCCAACTCCAGGGTGTGATTCATCCAATTTTTGGGCTCCTGAAGCCAACCCCAGTGTCTCTTTAAAGTAATGTTTGGGCTCCTGCTGCTGCTGCCAACTCCAGGGTGTGATTCATCCAATTTTTGAGCTCCTGAAGCCAACCCCAGGGTCTCTTTAAAGTAATATTTGGGCTCCTGCTGCTGCTGCTGCCAACTCCAGGGTGTGATTCATCCAATTTTTGGGCTCCTGAAGCAAACCCCAGGGTCTCTTTAAAGTAATGTTTGGGCTCCTGCTGCTGCCAACTCCAAGGTGTGATTCATCCAATTTTTGGGCTCCTGAAGCCAACCCCAGGGTCTCTTTAAAGTAATGCTTGGGCTCCTGCTGCTGTTGCCAACTCCAGGGTTTGATTCATCCAATTTTTGGGCTCCTGAAGCCAACCCCAGCGTCTCTTTAAAGTAATGTTTGGGCTCCTGCTGCTGCTGCTGCCAACTCCAGGGTGTGATTCATCCAATTTTTGGACTCCTGAAGCCAACCCCAGGGTCTCTTTAAAGTAATGTTTGGGCTCCTGCTGCTGCTGCTGCTGCCAACTCCAGGGTGTGATTCATCCAATTTTTGGGCTCCTGAAGCCAACTCCAGTGTCTCTTTAAAGTAATATTTGGGCTCCTGCTGCTGCTGCCAACTCCAGGGTGTGATTCATCCAATTTTTGGGCTCCTGAAGCCATCTCCAGTGTCTCTTTAAAGTAATATTTGGGCTCCTGCTGCTGCTGCTGCCAACTCCAGGGTGTGATTCATCCAATTTTTGGGCTCCTGAAGCCAACTCCAGTGTCTCTTTAAAGTAATATTTGGGCTCCTGCTGCTGCCAACTCCAGGGTGTGATTCATCCAATTTTTGGGCTCCTGAAGCCAACCCCAGTGTCTCTTTAAAGTAATGTTTGGGCTCCTGCAGCTGCTGCTGCCAACTCCAGGGTGTGATTCATCCAATTTTTGGGCTCCTGAAGCCAACCCCAGGGTCTCTTTAAAGTAATGTTTGGGCTCCTGCTGCTGCTGCCAACTGCAGGGTGTGATTCATCCAATTTTTGGGCTCCTGAAGCCAACTCCAGTGTCTCTTTAAAGTAATATTTGGGCTCCTGCTGCTGCTGCTGCCAACTCCAGGGTGTGATTCATCCAATTTTTGGGCTCCTGAAGCCAACTCCAGTGTCTCTTTAAAGTAATATTTGGGCTCCTGCTGCTGCCAACTCCAGGGTGTGATTCATCCAATTTTTGGGCTCCTGAAGCCAACCCCAGTGTCTCTTTAAAGTAATGTTTGGGCACCTGCAGCTGCTGCTGCCAACTCCAGGGTGTGATTCATCCAATTTTTGGGCTCCTGAAGCCAACCCCAGTGTCTCTTTAAAGTAATGTTTGGGCTCCTGCTGCTGCTGCCAACTGCAGGGTGTGATTCATCCAATTTTTGGGCTCCTGAAGCCAACCCCAGTGTCTCTTTAAAGTAATGTTTGGGCTCCTGCTGCTGCTGCCAACTCCAGGGTGTGAATCATCCAATTTTTGGGCTCCTGAAGCCAACTCCAGTGTCTCTTTAAAGTAATATTTGGGCTCCTGCTGCTGACAACTCCAGGGTGTGATTCATCCAATTTTTGGGCTCCTGAAGCCAACTCCAGTGTCTCTTTAAAGTAATATTTGGGCTCCTGCTGCTGCTGCTGCCAACTGCAGGGTGTGATTCATCCAATTTTTGGGCTCCTGAAGCCAACTCCAGTGTCTCTTTAAAGTAATGTTTGGGCTCCTGCTGCTGCTGCTGCCAACTCCAGGGTGTGATTCATCCAATTTTTGGGCTCCTGAAGCCAACTCCAGTGTCTCTTTAAAGCTATATTTGGGCTCCTGCTGCTGCTGCTGCCAACTCCAGGGTGTGATTCATCCAATCTTTGGGCTCCTGAAGCCAACCCCAGTGTCTCTTTAAAGTAATGTTTGGGCTCCTGCTGCTGCTGCTGCCATCTCCAGGGTGTGATTCATCCAATTTTTGGGCTCCTGAAGCCAACCCCAGCGTCTCTTTAAAGTAATGTTTGGGCTCCTGCTGCTGCTGCTGCCAACTCCAGGGTGTGATTCATCCAATTTTTGGACTCCTGAAGCCAACCCCAGGGTCTCTTTAAAGTAATGTTTGGGCTCCTGCTGCTGCTGCTGCTGCCAACTCCAGGGTGTGATTCATCCAATTTTTGGGCTCCTGAAGCCAACCCCAGGGTCTCTTTAAAGTAATGTTTGGGCTCCTGCTGCTGCTGCCAACTGCAGGGTGTGATTCATCCAATTTTTGGGCTCCTGAAGCCAACCCCAGTGTCTCTTTAAAGTAATGTTTGGGCTCGTGCTGCTGCTGCCAACTCCAGGGTGTGAATCATCCAATTTTTGGGCTCCTGAAGCCAACTCCAGTGTCTCTTTAAAGTAATATTTGGGCTCCTGCTGCTGCCAACTCCAGGGTGTGATTCATCCAATTTTTGGGCTCCTGAAGCCAACTCCAGTGTCTCTTTAAAGTAATATTTGGGCTCCTGCTGCTGCTGCTGCCAACTGCAGGGTGTGATTCATCCAATTTTTGGGCTCCTGAAGCCAACTCCAGTGTCTCTTTAAAGTAATGTTTGGGCTCCTGCTGCTGCTGCTGCCAACTCCAGGGTGTGATTCATCCAATTTTTGGGCTCCTGAAGCCAACTCCAGTGTCTCTTTAAAGCTATATTTGGGCTCCTGCTGCTGCTGCTGCCAACTCCAGGGTGTGATTCATCCAATCTTTGGGCTCCTGAAGCCAACCCCAGTGTCTCTTTAAAGTAATGTTTGGGCTCCTGCTGCTGCTGCTGCCATCTCCAGGGTGTGATTCATCCAATTTTTGGGCTCCTGAAGCCAACCCCAGAGTCTCTTTAAAGTAATGTTTGGGCTCCTGCTGTTGCTGCTGCCAACTCCAGGGTGTGATTCATCCAATTTTTGAGCTCCTGAAGCCAACCCCAGGGTCTCTTTAAAGTAATGTTTGGGCTCCTGCTGCTGCCAACTCCAGGGTGTGATTCATCCAATTTTTGGGCTCCTGAAGCCAACCCCAGGGTCTCTTTAAAGTAATGTTTGGACTCCGGCTGCTGCTGCTGCCAACTCCAGGGTGTGATTCATCCAATTTTTGGGCTCCTGCAGCCAACTCCAGTGTCTCTTTAAAGTAATATTTGGGCTCCTGCTGCTGCTGCTGCTGCCAACTCCAGGGTGTGATTCATCCAATTTTTGGGCTCCTGAAGCCAACCCCAGTGTCTCTTTAAAGTAATGTTTGGGCTCCTGCTGCTGCTGCTGCCAACTCCAGGGTGTGATTCATCCAATTTTTGGGCTCCTGAAGCCAACCCCAGGGTCTCTTTAAAGTAATGTTTGGGCTCCTGCTGCTGCTGCTGCCAACTCCAGGGTGTGATTCATCCAATTTTTGGGCTCCTGAAGCCAACCCCAGTGTCTCTTTAAAGTAATGTTTGGGCTCCTGCCGCTGCTGCCAACTCCAGGGTGTGATTCATCCAATTTTTGGGCTCCTGAAGCCAACTCCAGTGTCTCTTTAAAGTAATATTTGGGCTCCTGCTGCTGCTGCTGCCAACTCCAGGGTGTGATTCATCCAATTTTTGGGCTCCTGAAGCCAACTCCAGTGTCTCTTTAAAGTAATATTAGGGCTCCTGCTGCTGCTGCTGCTGCCAACTCCAGGGTGTGATTCATCCAATTTTTGGGCTCCTGAAGCCAACCCCAGTGTCTCTTTAAAGTAATGTTTGGGCTCCTGCTGCTGCTGCTGCCAACTCCAGGGTGTGAATCATCCAATTTTTGGGCTCCTGAAGCCAACTCCAGTGTCTCTTTAAAGTAATATTTGGGCTCCTGCTGCTGCTGCTGCCAACTCCAGGGTGTGATTCATCCAATTTTTGGGCTCCTGAAGCCAACTCCAGTGTCTCTTTAAAGTAATATTTGGGCTCCTGCTGCTGCTGCTGCTGCTGCCAACTCCAGGGTGTGATTCATCCAATTTTTGGGCTCCTGAAGCCAACCCCAGGGTCTCTTTAAAGTAATGTTTGGGCTCCTGCTGCTGCTGCTGCCAACTCCAGGGTGTGATTCATCCAATTTTTGAGCTCCTGAAGCCAACCCCAGGGTCTCTTTAAAGTAATATTTGGGCTCCTGCTGCTGCCAACTCCAGGGTGTGATTCATCCAATTTTTTGGCTCCTGAAGCCAACTCCAGTGTCTCTTTAAAGTAATATTTGGGCTCCTGCTGCTGCTGCTGCCAACTCCAAGGTGTGATTCATCCAATTTTTGGGCTCCTGAAGCCAACTCCAGTGTCTCTTTAAAGTAATATTTGGGCTCCTGCTGCTGCTGCTGCCAACTCCAGGGTGTGATTCATCCAATTTTTGGGCTCCTGAAGCCAACCCCAGTGTCTCTTTAAAGTAATGTTTGGGCTCCTGCTGCTGCTGCCAACTCCAGGGTGTGATTCATCCAATTTTTGAGCTCCTGAAGCCAACCCCAGGGTCTCTTTAAAGTAATATTTGGGCTCCTGCTGCTGCTGCTGCCAACTCCAGGGTGTGATTCATCCAATTTTTGGGCTCCTGAAGCCAACCCCAGGGTCTCTTTAAAGTAATGTTTGGGCTCCTGCTGCTGCTGCTGCCAACTCCAAGGTGTGATTCATCCAATTTTTGGGCTCCTGAAGCCAACCCCAGGGTCTCTTTAAAGTAATGCTTGGGCTCCTGCTGCTGTTGCCAACTCCAGGGTGTGATTCATCCAATTTTTGGGCTCCTGAAGCCAACCCCAGCGTCTCTTTAAAGTAATGTTTGGGCTCCTGCTGCTGCTGCTGCCAACTCCAGGGTGTGATTCATCCAATTTTTGGACTCCTGAAGCCAACCCCAGGGTCTCTTTAAAGTAATGTTTGGGCTCCTGCTGCTGCTGCTGCTGCCAACTCCAGGGTGTGATTCATCCAATTTTTGGGCTCCTGAAGCCAACTCCAGTGTCTCTTTAAAGTAATATTTGGGCTCCTGCTGCTGCTGCCAACTCCAGGGTGTGATTCATCCAATTTTTGGGCTCCTGAAGCCATCCCCAGTGTCTCTTTAAAGTAATATTTGGGCTCCTGCTGCTGCTGCTGCCAACTCCAGGGTGTGATTCATCCAATTTTTGGGCTCCTGAAGCCAACTCCAGTGTCTCTTTAAAGTAATATTTGGGCTCCTGCTGCTGCCAACTCCAGGGTGTGATTCATCCAATTTTTGGGCTCCTGAAGCCAACCCCAGTGTCTCTTTAAAGTAATGTTTGGGCTCCTGCAGCTGCTGCTGCCAACTCCAGGGTGTGATTCATCCAATTTTTGGGCTCCTGAAGCCAACCCCAGGGTCTCTTTAAAGTAATGTTTGGGCTCCTGCTGCTGCTGCCAACTGCAGGGTGTGATTCATCCAATTTTTGGGCTCCTGAAGCCAACTCCAGTGTCTCTTTAAAGTAATGTTTGGGCTCCTGCTGCTGCTGCCAACTCCAGGGTGTGAATCATCCAATTTTTGGGCTCCTGAAGCCAACTCCAGTGTCTCTTTAAAGTAATATTTGGGCTCCTGCTGCTGACAATTCCAGGGTGTGATTCATCCAATTTTTGGGCTCCTGAAGCCAACTCCAGTGTCTCTTTAAAGTAATATTTGGGCTCCTGCTGCTGCTGCTGCCAACTGCAGGGTGTGATTCATCCAATTTTTGGGCTCCTGAAGCCAACTCCAGTGTCTCTTTAAAGTAATGTTTAGGCTCCTGCTGCTGCTGCTGCCAACTCCAGGGTGTGATTCATCCAATTTTTGGGCTCCTGAAGCCAACTCCAGTGTCTCTTTAAAGCTATATTTGGGCTCCTGCTGCTGCTGCTGCCAACTCCAGGGTGTGATTCATCCAATCTTTGGGCTCCTGAAGCCAACCCCAGTGTCTCTTTAAAGTAATGTTTGGGCTCCTGCTGCTGCTGCTGCCATCTCCAGGGTGTGATTCATCCAATTTTTGGGCTCCTGAAGCCAACCCCAGCGTCTCTTTAAAGTAATATTTGGGCTCCTGCTGCTGCTGCTGCCAACTGCAGGGTGTGATTCATCCAATTTTTGGACTCCTGAAGCCAACCCCAGGGTCTCTTTAAAGTAATGTTTGGGCTCCTGCTGCTGCTGCTGCTGCCAACTCCAGGGTGTGATTCATCCAATTTTTGGGCTCCTGAAGCCAACTCCAGTGTCTCTTTAAAGTAATATTTGGGCTCCTGCTGCTGCCAACTCCAGGGTGTGATTCATCCAATTTTTGGGCTCCTGAAGCCAACTCCAGTGTCTCTTTAAAGTAATATTTGGGCTCCTGCTGCTGCTGCTGCCAACTCCAGGGTGTGATTCATCCAATTTTTGGGCTCCTGAAGCCAACTCCAGTGTCTCTTTAAAGTAATATTTGGGCTCCTGCTGCTGCCAACTCCAGGGTGTGATTCATCCAATTTTTGGGCTCCTGAAGCCAACCCCAGTGTCTCTTTAAAGTAATGTTTGGGCTCCTGCAGCTGCTGCTGCCAACTCCAGGGTGTGATTCATCCAATTTTTGGGCTCCTGAAGCCAACCCCAGGGTCTCTTTAAAGTAATGTTTGGGCTCCTGCTGCTGCTGCCAACTGCAGGGTGTGATTCATCCAATTTTTGGGCTCCTGAAGCCAACTCCAGTGTCTCTTTAAAGTAATATTTGGGCTCCTGCTGCTGCTGCTGCCAACTCCAGGGTGTGATTCATCCAATTTTTGGGCTCCTGAAGCCAACTCCAGTGTCTCTTTAAAGTAATATTTGGGCTCCTGCTGCTGCCAACTCCAGGGTGTGATTCATCCAATTTTTGGGCTCCTGAAGCCAACCCCAGTGTCTCTTTAAAGTAATGTTTGGGCTCCTGCAGCTGCTGCTGCCAACTCCAGGGTGTGATTCATCCAATTTTTGGGCTCCTGAAGCCAACCCCAGGGTCTCTTTAAAGTAATGTTTGGGCTCCTGCTGCTGCTGCCAACTGCAGGGTGTGATTCATCCAATTTTTGGGCTCCTGAAGCCAACCCCAGTGTCTCTTTAAAGTAATGTTTGGGCTCCTGCTGCTGCTGCCAACTCCAGGGTGTGAATCATCCAATTTTTGGGCTCCTGAAGCCAACTCCAGTGTCTCTTTAAAGTAATATTTGGGCTCCTGCTGCTGACAACTCCAGGGTGTGATTCATCCAATTTTTGGGCTCCTGAAGCCAACTCCAGTGTCTCTTTAAAGTAATATTTGGGCTCCTGCTGCTGCTGCTGCCAACTGCAGGGTGTGATTCATCCAATTTTTGGGCTCCTGAAGCCAACTCCAGTGTCTCTTTAAAGTAATGTTTGGGCTCCTGCTGCTGCTGCTGCCAACTCCAGGGTGTGATTCATCCAATTTTTGGGCTCCTGAAGCCAACTCCAGTGTCTCTTTAAAGCTATATTTGGGCTCCTGCTGCTGCTGCTGCCAACTCCAGGGTGTGATTCATCCAATCTTTGGGCTCCTGAAGCCAACCCCAGTGTCTCTTTAAAGTAATGTTTGGGCTCCTGCTGCTGCTGCTGCCATCTCCAGGGTGTGATTCATCCAATTTTTGGGCTCCTGAAGCCAACCCCAGAGTCTCTTTAAAGTAATGTTTGGGCTCCTGCTTGTTGCTGCTGCCAACTCCAGGGTGTGATTCATCCAATTTTTGAGCTCCTGAAGCCAACCCCAGGGTCTCTTTAAAGTAATGTTTGGGCTCCTGCTGCTGCCAACTCCAGGGTGTGATTCATCCAATTTTTGGGCTCCTAAAGCCAACCCCAGGGTCTCTTTAAAGTAATGTTTGGACTCCGGCTGCTGCTGCTGCCAACTCCAGGGTGTGATTCATCCAATTTTTGGGCTCCTGCAGCCAACTCCAGTGTCTCTTTAAAGTAATATTTGGGCTCCTGCTGCTGCTGCTGCTGCCAACTCCAGGGTGTGATTCATCCAATTTTTGGGCTCCTGAAGCCAACCCCAGTGTCTCTTTAAAGTAATGTTTGGGCTCCTGCTGCTGCTGCTGCCAACTCCAGGGTGTGATTCATCCAATTTTTGGGCTCCTGAAGCCAACCCCAGGGTCTCTTTAAAGTAATGTTTGGGCTCCTGCTGCTGCTGCTGCCAACTCCAGGGTGTGATTCATCCAATTTTTGGGCTCCTGAAGCCAACCCCAGTGTCTCTTTAAAGTAATGTTTGGGCTCCTGCCGCTGCTGCCAACTCCAGGGTGTGATTCATCCAATTTTGGGGCTCCTGAAGCCAACTCCAGTGTCTCTTTAAAGTAATATTTGGGCTCCTGCTGCTGCTGCTGCCAACTCCAGGGTGTGATTCATCCAATTTTTGGGCTCCTGAAGCCAACTCCAGTGTCTCTTTAAAGTAATATTTGGGCTCCTGCTGCTGCTGCTGCTGCCAACTCCAGGGTGTGATTCATCCAATTTTTGGGCTCCTGAAGCCAACCCCAGTGTCTCTTTAAAGTAATGTTTGGGCTCCTGCTGCTGCCAACTCCAGGGTGTGAATCATCCAATTTTTGGGCTCCTGAAGCCAACTCCAGTGTCTCTTTAAAGTAATATTTGGGCTCCTGCTGCTGCTGCTGCCAATTCCAGGGTGTGATTCATCCAATTTTTGGGCTCCTGAAGCCAACTCCAGTGTCTCTTTAAAGTAATATTTGGGCTCCTGCTGCTGCTGCTGCCAACTCCAGGGTGTGATTCATCCAATTTTTGGGCTCCTGAAGCCAACCCCAGGGTCTCTTTAAAGTAATGTTTGGGCTCCTGCTGCTGCTGCTGCCAACTCCAGGGTGTGATTCATCCAATTTTTGAGCTCCTGAAGCCAACCCCAGGGTCTCTTTAAAGTAATATTTGGGCTCCTGCTGCTGCCAACTCCAGGGTGTGATTCATCCAATTTTTTGGCTCCTGAAGCCAACTCCAGTGTCTCTTTAAAGTAATATTTGGGCTCCTGCTGCTGCTGCTGCCAACTCCAAGGTGTGATTCATCCAATTTTTGGGCTCCTGAAGCCAACTCCAGTGTCTCTTTAAAGTAATATTTGGGCTCCTGCTGCTGCTGCTGCCAACTCCAGGGTGTGATTCATCCAATTTTTGGGCTCCTGAAGCCAACCCCAGTGTCTCTTTAAAGTAATGTTTGGGCTCCTGCTGCTGCTGCCAACTCCAGGGTGTGATTCATCCAATTTTTGAGCTCCTGAAGCCAACCCCAGGGTCTCTTTAAAGTAATATTTGGGCTCCTGCTGCTGCTGCTGCCAACTCCAGGGTGTGATTCATCCAATTTTTGGGCTCCTGAAGCCAACCCCAGTGTCTCTTTAAAGTAATGTTTGGGCTCCTGCTGCTGCTGCCAACTCCAGGGTGTGATTCATCCAATTTTTGGGCTCCTGAAGCCAACCCCAGGGTCTCTTTAAAGTAATGTTTGGGCTCCTGCTGCTGCTGCTGCCAACTCCAAGGTGTGATTCATCCAATTTTTGGGCTCCTGAAACCAACCCCAGGGTCTCTTTAAAGTAATGTTTGGGCTCCTGCTGCTGTTGCCAACTCCAGGGTGTGATTCATCCAATTTTTGGGCTCCTGAAGCCAACCCCAGCGTCTCTTTAAAGTAATGTTTGGGCTCCTGCTGCTGCTGCTGCCAACTCCAGGGTGTGATTCATCCAATTTTTGGACTCCTGAAGCCAACCCCAGGGTCTCTTTAAAGTAATGTTTGGGCTCCTGCTGCTGCTGCTGCTGCTGCCAACTCCAGGGTGTGATTCATCCAATTTTTGGGCTCCTGAAGCCAACTCCAGTGTCTCTTTAAAGTAATATTTGGGCTCCTGCTGCTGCTGCCAACTCCAGGGTGTGATTCATCCAATTTTTGGGCTCCTGAAGCCAACTCCAGGGTCTCTTTAAAGTAATAATTGGGCTCCTGCTGCTGCTGCTGCTGCCAACTCCAGGGTGTGATTCATCCAATTTTTGGGCTCCTGAAGCCAACCCCAGTGTCTCTTTAAAGTAATGTTTGGGCTCCTGCTGCTGCCAACTCCAGGGTGTGAATCATCCAATTTTTGGGCTCCTGAAGCCAACTCCAGTGTCTCTTTAAAGTAATATTTGGGCTCCTGCTGCTGCTGCTGCCAACTCCAGGGTGTGATTCATCCAATTTTTGGGCTCCTGAAGCCAACTCCAGTGTCTCTTTAAAGTAATATTTGGGCTCCTGCTGCTGCTGCTGCCAACTCCAGGGTGTGATTCATCCAATTTTTGGGCTCCTGAAGCCAACCCCAGGGTCTCTTTAAAGTAATGTTTGGGCTCCTGCTGCTGCTGCTGCCAACTCCAGGGTGTGATTCATCCAATTTTTGAGCTCCTGAAGCCAACCCTAGGGTCTCTTTAAAGTAATATTTGGGCTCCTGCTGCTGCCAACTCCAGGGTGTGATTCATCCAATTTTTTGGCTCCTGAAGCCAACTCCAGTGTCTCTTTAAAGTAATATTTGGGCTCCTGCTGCTGCTGCTGCCAACTCCAAGGTGTGATTCATCCAATTTTTGGGCTCCTGAAGCCAACTCCAGTGTCTCTTTAAAGTAATATTTGGGCTCCTGCTGCTGCTGCTGCCAACTCCAGGGTGTGATTCATCCAATTTTTGGGCTCCTGAAGCCAACCCCAGTGTCTCTTTAAAGTAATGTTTGGGCTCCTGCTGCTGCTGCCAACTCCAGGGTGTGATTCATCCAACTTTTGAGCTCCTGAAGCCAACCCCAGGGTCTCTTTAAAGTAATATTTGGGCTCCTGCTGCTGCTGCTGCCAACTCCAGGGTGTGATTCATCCAATTTTTGGGCTCCTGAAGCCAACCCCAGTGTCTCTTTAAAGTAATGTTTGGGCTCCTGCTGCTGCTGCCAACTCCAGGGTGTGATTCATCCAATTTTTGGGCTCCTGAAGCCAACCCCAGGGTCTCTTTAAAGTAATGTTTGGGCTCCTGCTGCTGCTGCTGCCAACTCCAAGGTGTGATTCATCCAATTCTTGGGCTCCTGAAGCCAACCCCAGGGTCTCTTTAAAGTAATGTTTGGGCTCCTGCTGCTGTTGCCAACTCCAGGGTGTGATTCATCCAATTTTTGGGCTCCTGAAGCCAACCCCAGCGTCTCTTTAAAGTAATGTTTGGGCTCCTGCTGCTGCTGCTGCTGCCAACTCCAGGGTGTGATTCATCCAATTTTTGGACTCCTGAAGCCAACCCCAGGGTCTCTTTAAAGTAATGTTTGGGCTCCTGCTGCTGCTGCTGCTGCCAACTCCAGGGTGTGATTCATCCAATTTTTGGGCTCCTGAAGCCAACTCCAGTGTCTCTTTAAAGTAATATTTGGGCTCCTGCTGCTGCTGCCAACTCCAGGGTGTGATTCATCCAATTTTTGGGCTCCTGAAGCCAACTCCAGTGTCTCTTTAAAGTAATATTTGGGCTCCTGCTGCTGCTGATGCCAACTCCAGGGTGTGATTCATCCAATTTTTGGGCTCCTGAAGCCAACTCCAGTGTCTCTTTAAAGTAATATTTGGGCTCCTGCTGCTGCCAACTCCAGGGTGTGATTCATCCAATTTTTGGGCTCCTGAAGCCAACCCCAGTGTCTCTTTAAAGTAATGTTTGGGCTCCTGCAGCTGCTGCTGCCAACTCCAGGGTGTGATTCATCCAATTTTTGGGCTCCTGAAGCCAACCCCAGGGTCTCTTTAAAGTAATGTTTGGGCTCCTGCTGCTGCTGCCAACTGCAGGGTGTGAATCATCCAATTTTTGGGCTCCTGAAGCCAACCCCAGTGTCTCTTTAAAGTAATGTTTGGGCTCCTGCTGCTGCTGCCAACTCCAGGGTGTGAATCATCCAATTTTTGGGCTCCTGAAGCCAACTCCAGTGTCTCTTTAAAGTAATATTTGGGCTCCTGCTGCTGACAACTCCAGGGTGTGATTCATCCAATTTTTGGGCTCCTGAAGCCAACTCCAGTGTCTCTTTAAAGTAATATTTGGGCTCCTGCTGCTGCTGCTGCCAACTGCAGGGTGTGATTCATCCAATTTTTGGGCTCCTGAAGCCAACTCCAGTGTCTCTTTAAACTAATGTTTGGGCTCCTGCTGCTGCTGCTGCCAACTCCAGGGTGTGATTCATCCAATTTTTGGGCTCCTGAAGCCAACTCCAGTGTCTCTTTAAAGCTATATTTGGGCTCCTGCTGCTGCTGCTGCCAACTCCAGGGTGTGATTCATCCAATCTTTGGGCTCCTGAAGCCAACCCCAGTGTCTCTTTAAAGTAATGTTTGTGCTCCTGCTGCTGCTGCTGCCATCTCCAGGGTGTGATTCATCCAATTTTTGGGCTCCTGAAGCCAACCCCAGAGTCTCTTTAAAGTAATGTTTGGGCTCCTGCTGTTGCTGCTGCCAACTCCAGGGTGTGATTCATCCAATTTTTGAGCTCCTGAAGCCAACCCCAGAGTCTCTTTAAAGTAATGTTTGGGCTCCTGCTGCTGCCAACTCCAGGGTGTGATTCATCCAATTTTTGGGCTCCTGAAGCCAACCCCAGGGTCTCTTTAAAGTAATGTTTGGACTCCGGCTGCTGCTGCTGCCAACTCCAGGGTGTGATTCATCCAATTTTTGGGCTCCTGCAGCCAACCCCAGGGTCTCTTTAAAGTAATATTTGGGCTCCTGCTGCTGCTGCTGCTGCCAACTCCAGGGTGTGATTCATCCAATTTTTGGGCTCCTGAAGCCAACCCCAGTGTCTCTTTAAAGTAATGTTTGGGCTCCTGCTGCTGCTGCTGCCAACTCCAGGGTGTGATTCATCCAATTTTTGGGCTCCTGAAGCCAACCCCAGGGTCTCTTTAAAGTAATGTTTGGGCTCCTGCTGCTGCTGCTGCCAACTCCAGGGTGTGATTCATCCAATTTTTGGGCTCCTGAAGCCAACCCCAGTGTCTCTTTAAAGTAATGTTTGGGCTCCTGCCGCTGCTGCCAACTCCAGGGTGTGATTCATCCAATTTTTGGGCTCCTGAAGCCAACTCCAGTGTCTCTTTAAAGTAATATTTGGGCTCCTGCTGCTGCTGCTGCCAACTCCAGGGTGTGATTCATCCAATTTTTGGGCTCCTGAAGCCAACTCCAGTGTCTCTTTAAAGTAATATTTGGGCTCCTGCTGCTGCTGCTGCTGCCAACTCCAGGGTGTGATTCATCCAATTCTTGGGCTCCTGAAGCCAACCCCAGTGTCTCTTTAAAGTAATGTTTGGGCTCCTGCTGCTGCTGCTGCCAACTCCAGGGTGTGAATCATCCAATTTTTGGGCTCCTGAAGCCAACTCCAGTGTCTCTTTAAAGTAATATTTGGGCTCCTGCTGCTGCTGCTGCCAACTCCAGGGTGTGATTCATCCAATTTTTGGGCTCCTGAAGCCAACTCCAGTGTCTCTTTAAAGTAATATTTGGGCTCCTGCTGCTGCTGCTGCCAACTCCAGGGTGTGATTCATCCAATTTTTGGGCTCCTGAAGCCAACTCCAGTGTCTCTTTAAAGTAATATTTGGGCTCCTGCTGCTGCTGCCAACTCCAGGGTGTGATTCATCCAATTTTTGGGCTCCTGAAGCCAACCCCAGTGTCTCTTTAAAGTAATGTTTGGGCTCCTGCTGCTGCTGCTGCCAACTCCGGGGTGTGATTCATCCAATTTTTGGGCTCCTGCAGCCAACTCCAGTGTCTCTTTCAAGCTATGTTTGGGCTCCTGCTGCTGCTGCTTGAAACTCCAGGGTGTGTCAGTCAATTTTTGGGCTCCTGCTGCTGCCAACTCCAGTGTCTCTTTCAGCCAATGTTTGGGCTCCTGCTGCTGCTTGCAACTCCAGGGTGTGATTCATCCAATTTTTGGGCTCCTGCTGCTGCCAACTCCAGTGTCTCTTGAAAGCAATGTTTGGGCTCCTGCCCCTCATAGTGATGCCACTTCAACTCTCTGCAATTGTGCCGCTCTGCGATTCTATTAGCGATGCCTCTGATCTGCATGTGATGTTTATTCAAAGTATTATTTAACTAACCCAGCACGCATCCTGTGCGTGTTACAGCAAGGCAGAATGGTTTACAACCCTATTGAGGCTCTAGGAGGCTCAGAAATAGCCGTTTTTAATAGCGATTCGTCGCGAATAAATTCGGGTCAAAACGATTTTTGTCGGAAAATTTGGCGAATCAGTCGAATCGAATTTTTCAAAAGTTTGCTCATCTCTGGGGGGGGGGGGGGGGGGGGGGGCATACATTTTGTTTGAATTTTTAAGGATTAAAAATGGTGTAGGATCGCCCCTACCAGCATAACCAGCCTGGGGACCAGCTATGCAGGGCCCAGTCATGAAAGCTACAAGCCCACATAGGCTTCATGGCTCTCAGGCTCTTCTGCCCCCGGGGCATTGGGGAGGCAGGTATTGGGGGGTTGGGGGTTAATGGAATGTCACCCGCTAGCCATAGGTGATTTGCTAGACCCCGAATTGGTATAGGAGTCTTATGGGTCTGTTACTAGCTCACAAAGGGTTAGCCATAAAAATAACACGCACACAGGTAGAAAAAAATATTTTACTATTTTTGGTAATAATTACCTCTGATAGATCCATTCCCGAGCACTGTGTCCCACGCCAAATGCTCTGGTTTATTCCCTCCTGCTGCTGGAAGCCTTTTATACCTGCTAAATAATGGGACATAAAGGTTTAATTTAAATAAAAATGACATAGGGTTGCCGCTCCCAGAGGGGAACCCCATTTTTTTCTATGGGGGCTTGTAGAATAGGGTACATGGGCCTGACTCGGTGGCCCCCTGCCCTGCAGGCCACAAGCCCGCACAGCCTAAATGGCCCTGGGCTCTGATGGGGGTTAATGAGAAGTCACCCGCTAGCTGCAGGCTAGTTAGACTAGCCAGCCCCCTAAGCCTTGTGAACTTGTATAGGGGTCCCATGGATCTCCTACCAGTTCACAAAGGGTTCAATGTAAAAATAAACACACTGACACCAGAGAAAAAAAATGAATGTATTAAAATAAAAATAATAATGTCACTACTTACCTCCGATCATGTGTCCCACAATGCTGTGCCACGCAGATGACAGATGCCAGTGGTGATTGGTGCAGGGTGGATGGGGTTGCAGGGGGTCAGAGCCCCTTGCCCTCCCACCTGGTCTGCACTGGTACTATCGGCATCTGTCAGAGACATAGCCAAACCAGAAACTACAACAAGCGTGGGGGACCCTGTGCCCAGGCCCTCACCTGAAGTCTGCAAAGCCCGGGGGGATCGGGTGCCCCTGGTGAAGAGAAGATCCGGCTAGAGGGATTGGGCAAGGACGTGAGTAAATGTCATTATTTTTTTTGTTTATTACAGCCACAAGTGTCAGCGGCAGCGGAAGTGGGGTGGGGGCCCTCTTTCGGCCACCTCCTGAACCGGGGGTGAAATGAGATGCCCACCCAGGTGAAGAGGAGACCCTCAGTGCTGGATCCAGGCTGGAGGATCGCTTTTTTATTTTACAGTAGCAGGGGAAAATGGCAAGCATGTAGTTTTGCAAACACATAGAAACTGGCTTGGCACTTAAAGGGTTAAATGTGCCCCAGCAGCTGCCTGTCCTCAAAGTTCAATGAGGAAAAAGGCATATGTGCTGCTATGTCCCTTCCTAACTGTCCCTCAGTGACGCTGTCCACTCTCCCTAGCTAGGTGCCCTCAAAACATTTTAGATGCAGCCACCTCTCCCCTCCTATGTGTCCTAAAAAGGATGATTGTTTTTCTTCTTTTTGCCAACAGCCCCTAATCTGTCCCTCACTCAGCAGAAGCAACATTTCCCTATTCTACTCAGTGCTGGGGTGCTGTAGGATGCATGACCCCACGTTTTATACAGCGGGATCATGTGTCCCGCCTGGCCAATCACTTGGGCAGGACTCCTTGCTAAAGTCAGTTCTCGGGTTTGTGAACCTGAGCTCGCAAAGTTTGGTACGAGCCCAAACTTTGCAACTCAGGCTCGTTCAACACTACTCACAAGGGTAGGGCCCTCTCTTCCAATGTTCCTGAATCTTTGTGTTTCTTTACTTGTCTGTTTCATTTGATTTATAATTTGTGATTTATACATATGGTCCTCATTCTTGTATAAAAAGCATATACTTGCCTTACCCCCTGAACTACAACCTTCTAAAGCACCATGTAATACGATGGAGCTTTATAAATAAACAACAATAATAATAATACCTGGTCCAGACTCTTTGCTTCTTCCCACAATGGAAGCTGGGTGCTGCTGTACCAGCTTCTATGGCCCTTATTTAACAAGGGATAGCGCCAGGTAGCGACTGGTGAGCGAACGGTAATGACGGTCACCGCCACGAGAACGCCGGCTCCCCACCACAATCACACATTTATCAAGCCAATCCTGATTAGCGACTGAGATAGCGCCAGATAGCGACTCATTCATCATTATTCCAGCCTCACCCCACAGCGCCAGCGAGCGACCTTGAACAGCGCCAGGTATGACCTCTCGCTACCTGGCACTCTCCAATGCATTTCAATGGAACAATCTTTAAATATTCATAATTAATTGTTAATAATTTTTTTTTTTTTTTTTTTTTATGTGAAAATTTCTGTTACCACTTCTGCCATGTTAGATATTTTTTTTAAGGTAAAAAAAAATAAAAAAAAAATTTGTGCAGAATTGATATTACAGGTCTGATATTAATGTATTCATATTACAAAATGTTTTTATAAACTTGTTTTTTTTGGTTTCAAAAAATATGGTTGTTTGGGGGTTAAAAAAACTACTTTTAACCCATCGCCGCCAGCGCTCTGGGGTTTAAACATGCATTTCACAGCGCGAGAATTTTTTGAGCGTGATTTGTTAATGAATATGGTGGGAGCCGGTCGCTATGGCCATTCGCTATCATGCGCTCCCATACAGCGCGGAACCTGTCAAATAGCGGCTCATCACCTTGTATTCAACATTACTGCACACCGACTGAGTCGCTATCAACAACCGAACAACAGCCAAGCACAGCGACTACTAGCGGGCGCTGTGAAAATACCGCTACAGTCGCTCAACTGTCGCTACCTGGCGCTATTAATAAATCAGCCTCCCCGTCTGTTATGCTTTACACAGAGGATGAATCTCCCAGGGTGCTGCTACAGTGATTGGATGATGCAACAGCAGCTGGAGAGAAGCCAGGAGGAGCTAGGACCAGGTTTTTAATTGTAACAAACTGCTAGGGAATAGCTGGTGGGAGGGAATGGGAGGGTCTGTTTAAAGCTCCTGAAGTGTACTTTAGATGGCATAGGATGTATGGCTTGCCCACCATCTCAAGTGTTATGGTAATGGTCAGTCTGGCACATAACCCCTTCAGAGAAGCTGTTCATATGGCATAAACAGCATAAACCTCTGTTCACTAATGATGAAGGTTTTAAAAAAGAATAAGATTTAATTCATCCTAATTGCCACTCAAAGTAGCCAGTAGAAAAATGAAGAGGTAAATGTGTCATTTTTCTTCTCTACATAGTACAACCTAGTACTGTTATGTTGTCCCTGTTTGACAAGTTGTTATTGCCATTTTACACCCATTTCTTGACTTTAATTAATTACCGAAATCATTTCCTGTGATCGGGTTGTTTTTATGCAGATGGATCAGTGGCATTGCCTCAAGTTCTATGTTCTATTTACATGGAATATTTGAAATTGCACAGCTATCAATTCTATCAGATTTCTGGCAGTGACTTTGGAACCAAAGAGACTCAACAACATATTTTAGCGCATAATGACCCCACACAAAATAGCAACTCCTTTGTGGATAAACTCTGGGGAATAGACATTGAGAAATAAATATTTGAAGGCCACTGTCTTTATAAAACAAACCAGTAGCATAAAAACTTTGCTTCTATTTGCAAAACTAAAGTGCTGGCGTGTGTTTTTCCAAAGTGAGGGGAAAAAAGACCAAACAGAGAGTATCGGTATTTTGTATTTGACGAAAACTAAACATTGACATCATACCTTACAATAAGTGCACAGAGTCTTTTTAATGAAACAAAACCTGCAGCTCAAGTTTTTTTTCTTTTTTTTTATCCAATTCCACAACTGATTTTAGTCAGCCCTTTATCCATTCTGGTCTACTACTTTTGTCATGAAGGGTGGGTAAGCAACAGCAACAAATAGTAATGTAAAAAACAATTTTTACCCAGTAAAGGAAATGTAATAAGTAAAAGTAGCCCCTACCTCCAAGCTAAATATTATTATACTGAAAGAGTATAAAAAGAACCCGTACTGAAACCCACCTTGCTCATCACTGGTATTGTTTCACAATGAAAGGCGTTGGTGTAGGAGATGAGGGTGAGACCCCATATCATCCCTAATGCTAACTTACAAGTATATACATTGGGAGGCTGCAGTGCACAAAATCATTTTTTGTGATAAATAGCACACCATTTGAATCAACAAACACCTATGCTGTAGGCACAAGGTTCAACCTCATGAGCAGGATATCTCAAAATAAATTATGCAATTATATTATATTATAAATAACATAAACACTGCCACAATGCAAAATACTGCTCTTAAAGGAATGTATATATGCATATATATATATATATATATATATATATATATATCATAATGGAAATAAATGTTGTTAATTGATGCTAATTAATCGATTAATTAGGCATAGTTTTGCCTGAGCTTTGATGCTGAACCTGCAATGGACAGTAGAGTGCAACCCTGCAGGTAAAATCTGCTCTCAAGTTATTACATGGATGCTATGAAATGTTTTTCATTATGTTCATTATGTATTTGTTGTTGATTTATATATATATATATATATATATATATATATTGGAAGGGGTAGTGTTGAATGCTACTATGCTCCTTTATACATGGTGTATTTGTGCAAGTTTTGGGGGGGTAGCTTTATGGTGGATGTATAGGGCAACTGTGTGCCATCTGAGACCTCTGATTTTAATCAGATGTTATAGATTATAGGATTGGTTGCTGGCTCACAAGGTTGTGTCCTGTGGCTCCTTTAAGATTTGTCCCTTATACCTAGTGGTTGCAATGTAGCTTTGCCTTTGGGTGCACAAGAAAGGTCAATGCCTTTGTTACTGCATCTGTAAGCATGTTGGGGGCAAAATCTACATGTAAAATCTGCTCTCAGATATTACATGGATGCTGTAAAGCGTTTTCCACCACATTTCGCCTGTGGTTGATTTATATATAGAAACATAGAAACATAGAAGGTTGACGGCAGAAGGAGACCATACGGTTCATCTAGTCTGCCCTTATGTGTATACTGTATGTACTCTTTATCTTAGGATAGATGTGTGCTTATCCCAGGCATGTTTAAATTCAGTGACTGTTGATTTTTCAACTACCTCTGCTGGAAGTTTGTTCCAAGCATCTACTACTCTTTCTGTAAAATAATATTTTCTAACATTGCTCCTGATCTTCCCTCCGACTAGCTTCAGGTTGTGCCCCCTTGTTCTATCATTAAGCTTCTTCTTAAAAACACTTCCCTCCTGAACCTTATTCAATCCTTTCACATATTTAAAGGTCTCAATCATGTTCCCCCTCTCCCTTCTTTCCTCCAGACTGTACAAATTAAGTTCTTTAAGTTTCTCCTGATAAGTTTTAAGTTTAAGTCCTTCCACCATTTTCGTTGCCCGCCTTTGGACACGTTCTATTTGAATAATGTCCTTTTGCAGGTAAGGTCTCCAGAACTGCACACAGTATTCTAGCTGTGGCCTCACCAGGGCTCTATACAGCGGCATCACAACCTCCCTCTTCCTACTGGTGATGCCTCGAGCTATGCAGCCGAGCATCCTGCTTGCTTTTCCCACTGCCTGGCTACACTGTCCACTCATCTTGCAGCTATCAGTAATCAGTACCCCTAAATCTCTCTCCTCCGAGGTCCTGGCTAACACAGTGCTGCCCATACGGTACTCAGAGCAGGGATTCCTTCTACCCAAGTGCATGATTTTACATTTAGAGACATTAAACTCTAGTACCCACAGTTTTGACCATCTATCCAGTAAAGCTAAATCATTTTCCATGTTGCAGACACCTCCAGGAATATCCACCCTATTACTAACCTTTGTATCATCAGCAAACAGACAAACTTTTCCTACCAAGCCTTCTCCTATGTCACTTACAAATATATTAAAAAGAATGGGGCCCAGAACAGAGCCTTGTGGCACACCACTTGTAACTCGCCTTTGTTCAGATTGCACACCATTTACAACAACGCTCTGATACCGATCCCTCAGCCAACTGGAAATCCACTGTACTATCCAGGGATTGAGTCCTACCTTCAATAACTTATCTATGAGCTCCTTATGTGGTACAGTGTCAAAGGCTTTGCTAAAATCCAGATAGGCGATATCCACAGCACCACCTTCATCTAACACTAGTGACCTTGTCAAAGAAATCAATAAGATTGGTCTGACATGATCTGCCCTCAGTAAAGCCGTGCTGTTTTGGCTCCAATAGGTCATTAATTTTTAGATGGGAAATTATCTGCTTTTTTTAAGAGTGTTTCCATTAATTTGACCACTATAGATGTTAAACTAACTGGCCTGTAATTACTGGCTTCTTCTCTACTCCCCTTTTTATGGATTGGTACGACATTGGCCATTAACCAATCATCTGGAACCTCACCAGTTGAAAGGGAATGGTTAAGTAAATCAGTCAGAGGGGCTGCAATCACAAACCTAAGTTCCCTTAGAACTCTGGGGTGGATTCCATCTGGACCCATCGCCTTACTTATCTTTAGATGTGCCAGCTCGGATAGGACATCGGCCTCCAGAAACTCTGGAGCTGTGCCCTCCCAGCGGGATGCTGTGCTATGGCCATGCCTGCTACTATCTGAAAATACCGAACAAAAGTAGCTATTCAGATGGTCAGCCACAGCCTTATCTCCGTAATATATATATATATATGTAAAATATATATACTGTATACAGTATACTGTATACTGTCTGCTGGCAGGGCTGAGAGTCTCATACATAGTGGTTGCATTATTCTGGTATGTTTGGCCACTTTGTAATATCCACAAACAGTTTTACCGTGGAAAATATAACAAAGTCAAGAAAATGAGTTTTTTTTATTATACAGTTTTTACCACGGGTATGAATTTCAGGCCCCATAGTATAGATTGAATTAAAAGGCCTTCAGGTTGTGAACAATTCAACTGAAGTCTTATCTATGATACTTGCAGATTCTGAGGCTGAGATATGGCATATATCTTTCCTTTCTATCCTGCTTAAGGTTTCCTTGATTTTTCTCGCTGACAATAGCATGGCGTGCATTGCCAATGTATTTGGACACCTGACCAGATTGCCAATGAAAATTTATAGAAGACAAAGGGCTACTGTGATTAGATAAATGGGTTCTTCTCAGCCTGGCCATGCAATTTAGTCCACTGCACTATTTAGGTCTCTGCCAGAAATGAAACAAAAGAGCAAATCTAAGACTCTCAAGAAAGGTTGCATTTTTGTCCATTTCCTTAGTTTAAATAACACCGACAAAAGAGAGATGTAACATGAAGTTAGATATTTTGTATAAACTCTCACATTGTGGTATCTGTTTTTGACTCTTTCTAATAAAATGATAGAAAGCATTTGTTCCTTAACATAAAAAATAATGTATACTTTATATTAATGATTCTGCTGAAAATGTGTGCATACTCAGAAGTAATATTATATTGTAATAAGTACTTACTATAATGAGCACCTAAGCACAGCACCTACACGTACATACATACATACACACTTACACTTACTTACATACATTATGTTGGAATGTTACCCTCTCAGGCTTAACCTGTGCTAAGTGACCTTTGGCATTTGTTTGTATGGGGTAGACAACTCAACTTATTTGTCAGCGTCAGGATATAGTTTTCCGGATTTATGTAATTACTTTTATCATATTGACCCAGAGTATTTTTCTGTCCCAAATGTTGTGTTATGCCTGCTACTAAAAACCCCAGTCTATCCAGCCTATGTTTCTGATTCTGATTTTGTACTCAGCTGCCACCATTGATTTTTAATTCAGGCTTTTCTAGAGACTGCTTACTCTATACAAATAAGTAGAAGTATGATAGGTACCCATGGATTATGCAAGAAGGAATTTGTCAGCCACCTAGGGCACATTTTGTTTGCATTTGATTTTCAATTCCCATATTGAAAAGTAAACTGATCTGCAATAAAATAAATAATATGTTGAAGTGGACCATTCACTGGCTGGTCTGCCTTGGCCACTAGAGATGAGCGAACTTTTGAAAAATTCGATTCGACTGATTCGCCGAATTTTCCGACAAAAATCGTTTCGACCCGAATAAATTCGCGACGAATCGCTATTAAAAACAGCTATTTCTGAGCCTCCTAGAGCCTCAATAGGGTTGTAAACCATTCTGCCTTGCTGTAACATGCACAGGATGCGTGCTGGGTTAGTTAAATAATACTGTGAAGAAATATCACATGCAGATCAGAGGCATCGCTAATAGAATCGCAGAGCGGCACAATTGCAGAGAGTTGAAGTGGCATCACTATGAGGGGCAGAAGGAGCCCAAACATTGCTTTAAAGAGACACTGGAGTTGGCAGCAGCAGGAGCCCAAAAATTGGATGAATCACACCCTGGAGTTGGCAGCAGCAGCAGCAGGAGCCCAAATATACACTGGAGTTGGCTTCAGGAGCCCAAAAATTGGATGAATCACACCCTGGAGTTGGCAGGAGTTGACAGTAGCAGCAGCAGGAGCCCAAATATACACTGGAGTTGGCTTCAGGAGCCCAAAAATTGGATGAATCACACCCTGGAGTTGGCAGGAGTTGACAGTAGCAGCAGCAGGAGCCCAAATATACACTGGAGTTGGCTTCAGGAGCCCAAAAATTGGATGAATCACACCCTGGAGTTGGCAGAAGTTGGCAGCAGCAGCAGCAGGAGCCCAAATATACACTGGAGTTGGCTTCAGGAGCCCAAAAATTGAATGAATCACACCCTGGAGTTGGCAGCAGCAGCAGCAGGAGCCCAAATATACACTGGAGTTGGCTTCAGGAGCCCAAAAATTGGATGAATCACACCCTGGAGTTGGCAGAAGTTGGCAGCAGCAGCAGCAGGAGCCCAAAAATTGGATGAATCACACCCTGGAGTTGGCAGAAGTTGGCAGCAGCAGGAGCCCAAATATACACTGGAGTTGGCTTCAGGAGCCCAAAAATTGGATGAATCACACCCTGGAGTTGGCAGAAGTTGGCAGCAGCAGCAGCAGGAGCCCAAATATACACTGGAGTTGGCTTCAGGAGCCCAAAAATTGGATGAATCACACCCTGGAGTTGGCAGAAGTCGGCAGCAGCAGCAGCAGGAGCCCAAAAATTGGATGAATCACACCCTGGAGTTAGCAGAAGTTGGCAGCAGCTGCAGCAGGAGCCCAAATATACACTGGAGTTGGCTTCAGGAGCCCAAAAATTGGATGAATCACACCCTGGAGTTGGCAGAAGTTGGCAGCAGCAGCAGCAGGAGCCCAAATATACACTGGAGTTGGCTTCAGGAGCCCAAAAATTGGATGAATCACACCCTGGAGTTGGCAGCAGCAGCAGCAGGAGCCCAAATATACACTGGAGTTGGCTTCAGGAGCCCAAAAATTGGATGAATCACACCCTGGAGTTGGCAGGAGTTGACAGTAGCAGCAGCAGGAGCCCAAATATACACTGGAGTTGGCTTCAGGAGCCCAAAAATTGGATGAATCACACCCTGGAGTTGGCAGCAGCAGCAGCAGGAGCCCAAATATACACTGGAGTTGGCTTCAGGAGCCCAAAAATTGGATGAATCACACCCTGGAGTTGGCAGAAGTTGGCAGCAGCAGCAGCAGGAGCCCAAATATACACTGGAGTTGGCTTCAGGAGCCCAAAAATTGGATGAATCACACCCTGGAGTTGGCAGCAGCAGCAGCAGGAGCCCAAATATACACTGGAGTTGGCTTCAGGAGCCCAAAAATTGGATGAATCACACCCTGGAGTTGGCAGGAGTTGACAGTAGCAGCAGCAGGAGCCCAAATATACACTGGAGTTGGCTTCAGGAGCCCAAAAATTGGATGAATCACACCCTGGAGTTGGCAGCAGCAGCAGCAGGAGCCCAAATATACACTGGAGTTGGCTTCAGGAGCCCAAAAATTGGATGAATCACACCCTGGAGTTGGCAGAAGTTGGCAGCAGCAGCAGCAGGAGCCCAAATATACACTGGAGTTGGCTTCAGGAGCCCAAAAATTGGATGAATCACACCCTGGAGTTGGCAGCAGCAGCAGCAGGAGCCCAAATATACACTGGAGTTGGCTTCAGGAGCCCAAAAATTGGATGAATCACACCCTGGAGTTGGCAGAAGTTGGCAGCAGCAGCAGCAGGAGCCCAAAAATTGGATGAATCACACCCTGGAGTTGGCAGAAGTTGGCAGCAGCAGCAGCAGGAGCCCAAATATACACTGGAGTTGGCCTCAGGAGCCCAAAAATTGGATGAATCACACCCTGGAGTTGGCAGAAGTTGGCAGCAGCAGCAGCAGGAGCCCAAATATACACTGGAGTTGGCTTCAGGAGCCCAAAAATTGGATGAATCACACCCTGGAGTTGGCAGCAGCAGCAGCAGGAGCCCAAAAATTGGATGAATCACACCCTGGAGTTGGCAGAAGTTGGCAGCAGCAGCAGCAGGAGCCCAAATATACACTGGAGTTGGCTTCAGGAGCCCAAAAATTGGATGAATCACACCCTGGAGTTGGCAGAAGTTGGCAGCAGCAGCAGCAGGAGCCCAAATATACACTGGAGTTGGCTTCAGGAGCCCAAAAATTGGATGAATCACACCCTGGAGTTGGCAGCAGCAGCAGCAGGAGCCCAAATATACACTGGAGTTGGCTTCAGGAGCCCAAAAATTGGATGAATCACACCCTGGAGTTGGCAGGAGTTGACAGTAGCAGCAGCAGGAGCCCAAATATACACTGGAGTTGGCTTCAGGAGCCCAAAAATTGGATGAATCACACCCTGGAGTTGGCAGCAGCAGCAGCAGGAGCCCAAATATACACTGGAGTTGGCTTCAGGAGCCCAAAAATTGGATGAATCACACCCTGGAGTTGGCAGAAGTTGGCAGCAGCAGCAGCAGGAGCCCAAATATACACTGGAGTTGGCTTCAGGAGCCCAAAAATTGGATGAATCACACCCTGGAGTTGGCAGCAGCAGCAGCAGGAGCCCAAATATACACTGGAGTTGGCTTCAGGAGCCCAAAAATTGGATGAATCACACCCTGGAGTTGGCAGCAGCAGCAGCAGGAGCCCAAATATACACTGGAGTTGGCTTCAGGAGCCCAAAAATTGGATGATCACACCCTGGAGTTGGCAGGAGTTGACAGTAGCAGCAGCAGGAGCCCAAATATACACTGGAGTTGGCTTCAGGAGCCCAAAAATTGGATGAATCACACCCTGGAGTTGGCAGCAGCAGCAGCAGGAGCCCAAATATACACTGGAGTTGGCTTCAGGAGCCCAAAAATTGGATGAATCACACCCTGGAGTTGGCAGGAGTTGACAGTAGCAGCAGCAGGAGCCCAAATATACACTGGAGTTGGCTTCAGGAGCCCAAAAATTGGATGAATCACACCCTGGAGTTGGCAGAAGTTGGCAGCAGCAGCAGCAGGAGCCCAAATATACACTGGAGTTGGCCTCAGGAGCCCAAAAATTGGATGAATCACACCCTGGAGTTGGCAGGAGTTGACAGTAGCAGCAGCAGGAGCCCAAATAAACACTGGAGTTGGCTTCAGGAGCCCAAAAATTGGATGAATCACACCCTGGAGTTGGCAGCAGCAGCAGCAGGA
The DNA here is from genome assembly GCA_027917425.1 of Gastrophryne carolinensis. Lineage (NCBI taxonomy): Eukaryota > Metazoa > Chordata > Amphibia > Anura > Microhylidae > Gastrophryne > Gastrophryne carolinensis. Next base: position 139,502,046 of record CM051239.1, read on the forward strand.
GCCCAAATATACACTGGAGTTGGCTTCAGGAGCCCAAAAATTGGATGAATCACACCCTGGAGTTGGCAGGAGTTGACAGTAGCAGCAGCAGGAGCCCAAATATACACTGGAGTTGGCTTCAGGAGCCCAAAAATTGGATGAATCACACCCTGGAGTTGGCAGCAGCAGCAGCAGGAGCCCAAATATACACTGGAGTTGGCTTCAGGAGCCCAAAAATTGGATGAATCACACCCTGGAGTTGGCAGGAGTTGACAGTAGCAGCAGCAGGAGCCCAAATATACACTGGAGTTGGCTTCAGGAGCCCAAAAATTGGATGAATCACACCCTGGAGTTGGCAGCAGCAGCAGCAGGAGCCCAAATATACACTGGAGTTGGCTTCAGGAGCCCAAAAATTGGATGAATCACACCCTGGAGTTGGCAGAAGTTGGCAGCAGCAGCAGCAGGAGCCCAAATATACACTGGAGTTGGCTTCAGGAGCCCAAAAATTGGATGAATCACACCCTGGAGTTGGCAGCAGCAGCAGCAGGAGCCCAAATATACACTGGAGTTGGCTTCAGGAGCCCAAAAATTGGATGAATCACACCCTGGAGTTGGCAGAAGTTGGCAGCAGCAGCAGCAGGAGCCCAAAAATTGGATGAATCACACCCTGGAGTTGGCAGAAGTTGGCAGCAGCAGCAGCAGGAGCCCAAATATACACTGGAGTTGGCTTCAGGAGCCCAAAAATTGGATGAATCACACCCTGGAGTTGGCAGGAGTTGACAGTAGCAGCAGCAGGAGCCCAAATATACACTGGAGTTGGCTTCAGGAGCCCAAAAATTGGATGAATCACACCCTGGAGTTGGCAGAAGTTGGCAGCAGCAGCAGCAGGAGCCCAAATATACACTGGAGTTGGCTTCAGGAGCCCAAAAATTGGATGAATCACACCCTGGAGTTGGCAGCAGCAGCAGCAGGAGCCCAAATATACACTGGAGTTGGCTTCAGGAGCCCAAAAATTGGATGAATCACACCCTGGAGTTGGCAGAAGTTGGCAGCAGCAGCAGCAGGAGCCCAAAAATTGGATGAATCACACCCTGGAGTTGGCAGAAGTTGGCAGCAGCAGCAGCAGGAGCCCAAATATACACTGGAGTTGGCTTCAGGAGCCCAAAAATTGGATGAATCACACCCTGGAGTTGGCAGAAGTTGGCAGCAGCAGCAGCAGGAGCCCAAATATACACTGGAGTTGGCTTCAGGAGCCCAAAAATTGGATGAATCACACCCTGGAGTTGGCAGAAGTTGGCAGCAGCAGCAGCAGGAGCCCAAAAATTGGATGAATCACACCCTGGAGTTGGCAGAAGTTGGCAGCAGCAGCAGCAGGAGCCCAAATATACACTGGAGTTGGCTTCAGGAGCCCAAAAATTGGATGAATCACACCCTGGAGTTGGCAGAAGTTGGCAGCAGCAGCAGCAGGAGCCCAAATATACACTGGAGTTGGCTTCAGGAGCCCAAAAATTGGATGAATCACACCCTGGAGTTGGCAGCAGCAGCAGCAGGAGCCCAAATATACACTGGAGTTGGCTTCAGGAGCCCAAAAATTGGATGAATCACACCCTGGAGTTGGCAGGAGTTGACAGTAGCAGCAGCAGGAGCCCAAATATACACTGGAGTTGGCTTCAGGAGCCCAAAAATTGGATGAATCACACCCTGGAGTTGGCAGCAGCAGCAGCAGGAGCCCAAATATACACTGGAGTTGGCTTCAGGAGCCCAAAAATTGGATGAATCACACCCTGGAGTTGGCAGAAGTTGGCAGCAGCAGCAGCAGGAGCCCAAATATACACTGGAGTTGGCTTCAGGAGCCCAAAAATTGGATGAATCACACCCTGGAGTTGGCAGCAGCAGGAGCCCAAATATACACTGGAGTTGGCTTCAGGAGCCCAAAAATTGGATGAATCACACCCTGGAGTTGGCAGGAGTTGACAGTAGCAGCAGCAGGAGCCCAAATATACACTGGAGTTGGCTTCAGGAGCCCAAAAATTGGATGAATCACACCCTGGAGTTGGCAGCAGCAGCAGCAGGAGCCCAAATATACACTGGAGTTGGCTTCAGGAGCCCAAAAATTGGATGAATCACACCCTGGAGTTGGCAGAAGTTGGCAGCAGCAGCAGCAGGAGCCCAAATATACACTGGAGTTGGCTTCAGGAGCCCAAAAATTGGATGAATCACACCCTGGAGTTGGCAGCAGCAGCAGCAGGAGCCCAAATATACACTGGAGTTGGCTTCAGGAGCCCAAAAATTGGATGAATCACACCCTGGAGTTGGCAGAAGTTGGCAGCAGCAGCAGCAGGAGCCCAAAAATTGGATGAATCACACCCTGGAGTTGGCAGAAGTTGGCAGCAGCAGCAGCAGGAGCCCAAATATACACTGGAGTTGGCCTCAGGAGCCCAAAAATTGGATGAATCACACCCTGGAGTTGGCAGAAGTTGGCAGCAGCAGCAGCAGGAGCCCAAATATACACTGGAGTTGGCTTCAGGAGCCCAAAAATTGGATGAATCACACCCTGGAGTTGGCAGAAGTTGGCAGCAGCAGCAGCAGGAGCCCAAAAATTGGATGAATCACACCCTGGAGTTGGCAGAAGTTGGCAGCAGCAGCAGCAGGAGCCCAAATATACACTGGAGTTGGCTTCAGGAGCCCAAAAATTGGATGAATCACACCCTGGAGTTGGCAGAAGTTGGCAGCAGCAGCAGCAGGAGCCCAAATATACACTGGAGTTGGCTTCAGGAGCCCAAAAATTGGATGAATCACACCCTGGAGTTGGCAGCAGCAGCAGCAGGAGCCCAAATATACACTGGAGTTGGCTTCAGGAGCCCAAAAATTGGATGAATCACACCCTGGAGTTGGCAGGAGTTGACAGTAGCAGCAGCAGGAGCCCAAATATACACTGGAGTTGGCTTCAGGAGCCCAAAAATTGGATGAATCACACCCTGGAGTTGGCAGCAGCAGCAGCAGGAGCCCAAATATACACTGGAGTTGGCTTCAGGAGCCCAAAAATTGGATGAATCACACCCTGGAGTTGGCAGAAGTTGGCAGCAGCAGCAGCAGGAGCCCAAATATACACTGGAGTTGGCTTCAGGAGCCCAAAAATTGGATGAATCACACCCTGGAGTTGGCAGCAGCAGCAGCAGGAGCCCAAATATACACTGGAGTTGGCTTCAGGAGCCCAAAAATTGGATGAATCACACCCTGGAGTTGGCAGTAGCAGCAGCAGGAGCCCAAATATACACTGGAGTTGGCTTCAGGAGCCCAAAAATTGGATGAATCACACCCTGGAGTTGGCAGGAGTTGACAGTAGCAGCAGCAGGAGCCCAAATATACACTGGAGTTGGCTTCAGGAGCCCAAAAATTGGATGAATCACACCCTGGAGTTGGCAGCAGCAGCAGCAGGAGCCCAAATATACACTGGAGTTGGCTTCAGGAGCCCAAAAATTGGATGAATCGCACCCTGGAGTTGGCAGGAGTTGACAGTAGCAGCAGCAGGAGCCCAAATATACACTGGAGTTGGCTTCAGGAGCCCAAAAATTGGATGAATCACACCCTGGAGTTGGCAGAAGTTGGCAGCAGCAGCAGCAGGAGCCCAAATATACACTGGAGTTGGCCTCAGGAGCCCAAAAATTGGATGAATCACACCCTGGAGTTGGCAGGAGTTGACAGTAGCAGCAGCAGGAGCCCAAATATACACTGGAGTTGGCTTCAGGAGCCCAAAAATTGGATGAATCACACCCTGGAGTTGGCAGCAGCAGCAGCAGGAGCCCAAATATACACTGGAGTTGGCTTCAGGAGCCCAAAAATTGGATGAATCACACCCTGGAGTTGGCAGGAGTTGACAGTAGCAGCAGCAGGAGCCCAAATATACACTGGAGTTGGCTTCAGGAGCCCAAAAATTGGATGAATCACACCCTGGAGTTGGCAGCAGCAGCAGCAGGAGCCCAAATATACACTGGAGTTGGCTTCAGGAGCCCAAAAATTGGATGAATCACACCCTGGAGTTGGCAGGAGTTGACAGTAGCAGCAGCAGGAGCCCAAATATACACTGGAGTTGGCTTCAGGAGCACAAAAATTGGATGAATCACACCCTGGAGTTGGCAGCAGCAGCAGCAGGAGCCCAAATATACACTGGAGTTGGCTTCAGGAGCCCAAAAATTGGATGAATCACACCCTGGAGTTGGCAGAAGTTGGCAGCAGCAGCAGCAGGAGCCCAAATATACACTGGAGTTGGCTTCAGGAGCCCAAAAATTGGATGAATCACACCCTGGAGTTGGCAGCAGCAGCAGCAGGAGCCCAAATATACACTGGAGTTGGCTTCAGGAGCCCAAAAATTGGATGAATCACACCCTGGAGTTGGCAGAAGTTGGCAGCAGCAGCAGCAGGAGCCCAAAAATTGGATGAATCACACCCTGGAGTTGGCAGAAGTTGGCAGCAGCAGCAGCAGGAGCCCAAATATACACTGGAGTTGGCTTCAGGAGCCCAAAAATTGGATGAATCACACCCTGGAGTTGGCAGAAGTTGGCAGCAGCAGCAGCAGGAGCCCAAAAATTGGATGAATCACACCCTGGAGTTGGCAGAAGTTGGCAGCAGCAGCAGCAGGAGCCCAAATATACACTGGAGTTGGCTTCAGGAGCCCAAAAATTGGATGAATCACACCCTGGAGTTGGCAGAAGTTGGCAGCAGCAGCAGCAGGAGCCCAAATATACACTGGAGTTGGCTTCAGGAGCCCAAAAATTGGATGAATCACACCCTGGAGTTGGCAGCAGCAGCAGCAGGAGCCCAAATATACACTGGAGTTGGCTTCAGGAGCCCAAAAATTGGATGAATCACACCCTGGAGTTGGCAGGAGTTGACAGTAGCAGCAGCAGGAGCCCAAATATACACTGGAGTTGGCTTCAGGAGCCCAAAAATTGGATGAATCACACCCTGGAGTTGGCAGCAGCAGCAGCAGGAGCCCAAATATACACTGGAGTTGGCTTCAGGAGCCCAAAAATTGGATGAATCACACCCTGGAGTTGGCAGAAGTTGGCAGCAGCAGCAGCAGGAGCCCAAATATACACTGGAGTTGGCTTCAGGAGCCCAAAAATTGGATGAATCACACCCTGGAGTTGGCAGAAGTTGGCAGCAGCAGCAGCAGGAGCCCAAATATACACTGGAGTTGGCTTCAGGAGCCCAAAAATTGGATGAATCACACCCTGGAGTTGGCAGAAGTTGGCAGCAGCAGCAGCAGGAGCCCAAATATACACTGGAGTTGGCTTCAGGAGCCCAAAAATTGGATGAATCACACCCTGGAGTTGGCAGAAGTTGGCAGCAGCAGCAGCAGGAGCCCAAATATACACTGGAGTTGGCTTCAGGAGCCCAAAAATTGGATGAATCACACCCTGGAGTTGGCAGAAGTTGGCAGCAGCAGCAGCAGGAGCCCAAAAATTGGATGAATCACACCCTGGAGTTGGCAGAAGTTGGCAGCAGCAGCAGCAGGAGCCCAAATATACACTGGAGTTGGCTTCAGGAGCCCAAAAATTGGATGAATCACACCCTGGAGTTGGCAGAAGTTGGCAGCAGCAGCAGCAGGAGCCCAAATATACACTGGAGTTGGCTTCAGGAGCCCAAAAATTGGATGAATCACACCCTGGAGTTGGCAGCAGCAGCAGCAGGAGCCCAAATATACACTGGAGTTGGCTTCAGGAGCCCAAAAATTGGATGAATCACACCCTGGAGTTGGCAGGAGTTGACAGTAGCAGCAGCAGGAGCCCAAATATACACTGGAGTTGGCTTCAGGAGCCCAAAAATTGGATGAATCACACCCTGGAGTTGGCAGCAGCAGCAGCAGGAGCCCAAATATACACTGGAGTTGGCTTCAGGAGCCCAAAAATTGGATGAATCACACCCTGGAGTTGGCAGAAGTTGGCAGCAGCAGCAGCAGGAGCCCAAATATACACTGGAGTTGGCTTCAGGAGCCCAAAAATTGGATGAATCACACCCTGGAGTTGGCAGCAGCAGCAGCAGGAGCCCAAATATACACTGGAGTTGGCTTCAGGAGCCCAAAAATTGGATGAATCACACCCTGGAGTTGGCAGGAGTTGACAGTAGCAGCAGCAGGAGCCCAAATATACACTGGAGTTGGCTTCAGGAGCCCAAAAATTGGATGAATCACACCCTGGAGTTGGCAGCAGCAGCAGCAGGAGCCCAAATATACACTGGAGTTGGCTTCAGGAGCCCAAAAATTGGATGAATCACACCCTGGAGTTGGCAGAAGTTGGCAGCAGCAGCAGCAGCAGCAGGAGCCCAAATATACACTGGAGTTGGCTTCAGGAGCCCAAAAATTGGATGAATCACACCCTGGAGTTGGCAGCAGCAGCAGCAGGAGCCCAAATATACACTGGAGTTGGCTTCAGGAGCCCAAAAATTGGATGAATCACACCCTGGAGTTGGCAGAAGTTGGCAGCAGCAGCAGCAGGAGCCCAAAAATTGGATGAATCACACCCTGGAGTTGGCAGAAGTTGGCAGCAGCAGCAGCAGGAGCCCAAATATACACTGGAGTTGGCCTCAGGAGCCCAAAAATTGGATGAATCACACCCTGGAGTTGGCAGAAGTTGGCAGCAGCAGCAGCAGGAGCCCAAATATACACTGGAGTTGGCTTCAGGAGCCCAAAAATTGGATGAATCACACCCTGGAGTTGGCAGAAGTTGGCAGCAGCAGCAGCAGGAGCCCAAAAATTGGATGAATCACACCCTGGAGTTGGCAGAAGTTGGCAGCAGCAGCAGCAGGAGCCCAAATATACACTGGAGTTGGCTTCAGGAGCCCAAAAATTGGATGAATCACACCCTGGAGTTGGCAGAAGTTGGCAGCAGCAGCAGCAGGAGCCCAAATATACACTGGAGTTGGCTTCAGGAGCCCAAAAATTGGATGAATCACACCCTGGAGTTGGCAGCAGCAGCAGCAGGAGCCCAAATATACACTGGAGTTGGCTTCAGGAGCCCAAAAATTGGATGAATCACACCCTGGAGTTGGCAGGAGTTGACAGTAGCAGCAGCAGGAGCCCAAATATACACTGGAGTTGGCTTCAGGAGCCCAAAAATTGGATGAATCACACCCTGGAGTTGGCAGCAGCAGCAGCAGGAGCCCAAATATACACTGGAGTTGGCTTCAGGAGCCCAAAAATTGGATGAATCACACCCTGGAGTTGGCAGAAGTTGGCAGCAGCAGCAGCAGGAGCCCAAATATACACTGGAGTTGGCTTCAGGAGCCCAAAAATTGGATGAATCACACCCTGGAGTTGGCAGCAGCAGAAGCAGGAGCCCAAATATACACTGGAGTTGGCTTCAGGAGCCCAAAAATTGGATGAATCACACCCTGGAGTTGGCAGCAGCAGCAGCAGGAGCCCAAATATACACTGGAGTTGGCTTCAGGAGCCCAAAAATTGGATGAATCACACCCTGGAGTTGGCAGGAGTTGACAGTAGCAGCAGCAGGAGCCCAAATATACACTGGAGTTGGCTTCAGGAGCCCAAAAATTGGATGAATCACACCCTGGAGTTGGCAGCAGCAGCAGCAGGAGCCCAAATATACACTGGAGTTGGCTTCAGGAGCCCAAAAATTGGATGAATCACACCCTGGAGTTGGCAGGAGTTGACAGTAGCAGCAGCAGGAGCCCAAATATACACTGGAGTTGGCTTCAGGAGCCCAAAAATTGGATGAATCACACCCTGGAGTTGGCAGAAGTTGGCAGCAGCAGCAGCAGGAGCCCAAATATACACTGGAGTTGGCCTCAGGAGCCCAAAAATTGGATGAATCACACCCTGGAGTTGGCAGGAGTTGACAGTAGCAGCAGCAGGAGCCCAAATATACACTGGAGTTGGCTTCAGGAGCCCAAAAATTGGATTAATCACACCCTGGAGTTGGCAGCAGCAGCAGCAGGAGCCCAAATATACACTGGAGTTGGCTTCAGGAGCCCAAAAATTGGATGAATCACACCCTGGAGTTGGCAGGAGTTGACAGTAGCAGCAGCAGGAGCCCAAATATACACTGGAGTTGGCTTCAGGAGCCCAAAAATTGGATGAATCACACCCTGGAGTTGGCAGCAGCAGCAGCAGGAGCCCAAATATACACTGGAGTTGGCTTCAGGAGCCCAAAAATTGGATGAATCACACCCTGGAGTTGGCAGGAGTTGACAGTAGCAGCAGCAGGAGCCCAAATATACACTGGAGTTGGCTTCAGGAGCCCAAAAATTGGATGAATCACACCCTGGAGTTGGCAGCAGCAGCAGCAGGAGCCCAAATATACACTGGAGTTGGCTTCAGGAGCCCAAAAATTGGATGAATCACACCCTGGAGTTGGCAGAAGTTGGCAGCAGCAGCAGCAGGAGCCCAAATATACACTGGAGTTGGCTTCAGGAGCCCAAAAATTGGATGAATCACACCCTGGAGTTGGCAGCAGCAGCAGCAGGAGCCCAAATATACACTGGAGTTGGCTTCAGGAGCCCAAAAATTGGATGAATCACACCCTGGAGTTGGCAGAAGTTGGCAGCAGCAGCAGCAGGAGCCCAAAAATTGGATGAATCACACCCTGGAGTTGGCAGAAGTTGGCAGCAGCAGCAGCAGGAGCCCAAATATACACTGGAGTTGGCCTCAGGAGCCCAAAAATTGGATGAATCACACCCTGGAGTTGGCAGAAGTTGGCAGCAGCAGCAGCAGGAGCCCAAATATACACTGGAGTTGGCTTCAGGAGCCCAAAAATTGGATGAATCACACCCTGGAGTTGTCAGAAGTTGGCAGCAGCAGCAGGAGCCCAAAAATTGGATGAATCACACCCTGGAGTTGGCAGAAGTTGGCAGCAGCAGCAGCAGGAGCCCAAATATACACTGGAGTTGGCTTCAGGAGCCCAAAAATTGGATGAATCACACCCTGGAGTTGGCAGAAGTTGGCAGCAGCAGCAGCAGGAGCCCAAATATACACTGGAGTTGGCTTCAGGAGCCCAAAAATTGGATGAATCACACCCTGGAGTTGGCAGCAGCAGCAGCAGGAGCCCAAATATACACTGGAGTTGGCTTCAGGAGCCCAAAAATTGGATGAATCACACCCTGGAGTTGGCAGGAGTTGACAGTAGCAGCAGCAGGAGCCCAAATATACACTGGAGTTGGCTTCAGGAGCCCAAAAATTGGATGAATCACACCCTGGAGTTGGCAGCAGCAGCAGCAGGAGCCCAAATATACACTGGAGTTGGCTTCAGGAGCCCAAAAATTGGATGAATCACACCCTGGAGTTGGCAGAAGTTGGCAGCAGCAGCAGCAGGAGCCCAAATATACACTGGAGTTGGCTTCAGGAGCCCAAAAATTGGATGAATCACACCCTGGAGTTGGCAGCAGCAGCAGCAGGAGCCCAAATATACACTGGAGTTGGCTTCAGGAGCCCAAAAATTGGATGAATCACACCCTGGAGTTGGCAGCAGCAGCAGCAGGAGCCCAAATATACACTGGAGTTGGCTTCAGGAGCCCAAAAATTGGATGAATCACACCCTGGAGTTGGCAGAAGTTGGCAGCAGCAGCAGCAGGAGCCCAAAAATTGGATGAATCACACCCTGGAGTTGGCAGAAGTTGGCAGCAGCAGCAGCAGGAGCCCAAAAATTGGATGAATCACACCCTGGAGTTGGCAGAAGTTGGCAGCAGCAGCAGCAGGAGCCCAAATATACACTGGAGTTGGCTTCAGGAGCCCAAAAATTGGATGAATCACACCCTGGAGTTGGCAGAAGTTGGCAGCAGCAGCAGCAGGAGCCCAAAAATTGGATGAATCACACCCTGGAGTTGGCAGAAGTTGGCAGCAGCAGCAGCAGGAGCCCAAATATACACTGGAGTTGGCCTCAGGAGCCCAAAAATTGGATGAATCACACCCTGGAGTTGGCAGGAGTTGACAGTAGCAGCAACAGGAGCCCAAATATACACTGGAGTTGGCTTCAGGAGCCCAAAAATTGGATGAATCACACCCTGGAGTTGGCAGCAGCAGCAGCAGGAGCCCAAATATACACTGGAGTTGGCTTCAGGAGCCCAAAAATTGGATGAATCACACCCTGGAGTTGGCAGGAGTTGACAGTAGCAGCAGCAGGAGCCCAAATATACACTGGAGTTGGCTTCAGGAGCCCAAAAATTGGATGAATCACACCCTGGAGTTGGCAGCAGCAGCAGCAGGAGCCCAAATATACACTGGAGTTGGCTTCAGGAGCCCAAAAATTGGATGAATCACACCCTGGAGTTGGCAGAAGTTGGCAGCAGCAGCAGCAGGAGCCCAAAAAATGACCTAAAGACATAAATATGTTTTGCACCATTTGGAAAGTGTAAAATGTGGCACCATGCTGAATCTAGTCGCATGCATCAGGCATTGGTGGGTGGAAATCCTGGCTGATCCATCCCTGATTCATTTTGACAAAGGTGAGTCTCTCCACATTTTTAGTTGACAGACGAGTTCTCCTCGCCGTAACTATGGCCCCCGCCGCACTAAACACCCGCTCAGATGGCACGCTACTTGCCGGGCAGGACAGCTTTTCCAGGGCAAACTCTGCTAGTTGCGGCCACAAATCAAGTTTGGCTGCCCAGAAGTCCAGCGGATCCTCAAGGTGTGTTGGCATGGTCATGTCAAAGTATGACATGACCTGCTGGTTGAGGTCCTGCTCCAGGTCTTCCTGCTGCTCATGAGTAGCCTCACTATGCGGGTGTAGAAAGCTACTCATTAGCGACTGAAGACTGAGGCTGCTGCTGCTGATGGAGCTGCTGCTGCTGCTCCTGCCAACCCCCCCAGCGGCCATGGCAGTGGAAGGTGAGCGCAGAGGTCCCCTCGAGTCAGACCTGCGAGAGTATGGACCATGGCGCAGATAGGCATCGGCCAACTGCCTACGTAGAATGTCTTTGTAGTAGTTGAGTTTGTCCTCCCTCTCGGTGGGTTTAAAAAATGCCCCCATTTTGTGCCGGAAGCGAGGGTCCAATAAGGTGGACAGCCAGAAGTCATCCCGCCGACAGATGGAAACAATTCTGGGATCACTACGCAAGCATGTGAGCATGCTTCGTGCCATTTGCGCAAGTGACTCGGATGGACTACCTGTCTCCATCTCCACTGCATACTGCCACGGTGTGCCTGGGTCCTCTGTCTCGCCTTCCTCAAAAACCTCTAGCTCCTCTGGCTGCTCCTGCTCCTCCTCTCCTGTCCGCTGACTAGATAAACCAGCCATTTCGCCAAGCCTAAACTGTGTTTCGCTGGGCAACTCCTCCTCCTCCTCTTCCTCCTCCTCCTCCAGTTCAGCTCCAACGGGGTTCATGTGGCCGTAAGATGTAAACGCCATGTCTCCAGTGCCCTGACCAGCCATGGTTTCCAACATGTGCTGTAGTACATGAAGCAGTGGAATCACGTCGTTCATCCCGTAATCCTGCCGACTGACAAATAAAGTGGCTTCCTCAAAGGGCCTGAGCAAACGGCAGGTGTCACGTATGAGCTGCCACTGGTTGACATTGAAGTTACACAGGGGAGTCCCCCTATCTGCTTGGATCATCAGGAAATCCGTGATGGCTTTTCTCTGTTCATATAATCGGTCCAACATGTGAAGGGTGGAATTCCAACGGGTGGAAACATCGCAAATCAGACTATGTTGGGGGATACCATTCTGACGCTGTAGCTCAAGAAGGGTGTGTTTGGCGGTGTAGGAGTGGCTGAAGTGCATGCAAAGTTTCCTTGAAGTTGTTAGGATGTCCTGCAGATGGGGGGAACACTTCAGAAACCGCTTGACAACCAGATTGAAGACGTGAGCCATGCAGGGGGCATGGGTCAGGCTTCCTTGGCGCAGCGCAGACAAAATGTTCTTCCCATTGTCGGTAACCATGATTCCCAGTTTAAGTTTTCTCGGAGTAAGCCATGTTTGGATTTCCTGATGAATACATTTAAGCAGTTCCTCCCCTGTGTGACTCCGTTCGCCAAGACAAACCATGTGAAGCACTGCGTGACACCTCCGTGCCCTGCACACATGGTAGACTGGAGGGGCACTGAGACTTGAGCCTACAGTGGAGGGTGAGGAGATGGCGGAGGATGAGGAGGCCGAGTCGCACGGTGTCACAGGCCCAATGGGCAGAGAGCGCGGAGGCCGAAGCGGCGTGACCTGTCCAAGTTGCTGCTGCAAAGGGACCACATTCACCCAGTGGGCCGTAAACGACATGTACTGCCCCTGACCGTAGTTACAGCTCCAGATGTCGGCGCTGCCATGTATTTTGCTACACACCGACAGGCTCAAGGACTGGCCCACCTTCTGTTCAACAAAAGTGTGCAGCGCTGGTACTGCCTTCTTGGCAAAGAAATGACGGCTTGGGACTCTCCACCTCGGCTCGGCACAAGCCATCAGTTCTCTGAAAGGTGCAGATTCCACCACCTGAAAAGGGAGCGACTGCAGCACCAGCAACTTGGACAGGAGCACATTCAGCTTCTGCGCCGTAGGATGAGTGGGCGCATACTGCTGTCTCTTGGACATGGCTTCGCTGATGGATTGCTGGCGGGATGCATGACTTGGAGGAGGAGGAGCAGGAGCGACAGAGGATGGGTATGACGCACAGCTGCCTTCGGCTGAGGTGCTGGAGCCTTGGCTGGCAGAAATTGGGAGCTCACTTGGTGAGGAAGCAGACTGGACCACCCCTTGGGAGCCTCGGCTCTCCCAGGTCGTTTTATGGTGACGCATCATATGTTGACGCAGGGCCGTGGTGCCAACATTTGGACCCTGGCCACGCTTCACCTTTTGCCTACATATCTTGCATGTGGCCATGTTACCCTCCTGCGGATGCCTCAGGAAAAACTGCCACACTGCCGAGTAGCTACTTTTCCCACCCCCTGGCCTCACTGATTCACTGCTGCTGTTGCCAACTCCAGGAACCCCTGCTCCACTACCTCCCGATAAGGTAGACTGCCGCACAGCAGGTGCTCTACCCCGGCCCCGGCCCCGGCCGGCTCCAGCCTTTGGAATTGTGCCCCCATGCTGACTGCTACCACCTTGCTGCCTCAGCTGCTGACTCCGGGGCAACCTGCGCCCCTCTTCTCCTGATGATGACGATGAAGCCCCTTCATCACCCGGCTCCCAAGTGCGATCGGCTTCATCGTCATCATCATCATCATCACCGAGTTGTGGCTGTACGTTACTGATGTTCGTGGATTCGTCAACAGTGTCTGGCGCAGGAGCTGGAACGCTCGCAGCACCCACGACACTGTCCACATCACTATTTGTCTGCCTAGCTAAAGAAGCCACCTCCATTTCTTGGCTGGGCAGTAGCTGCTGACTGTCCTCCTGTATCTGATCGTCCTCCTCACTAAAGAGTGGAGCTGAACCCAAAGCATAGGATACGTCGCAGGGGGAGGGAACGGCATAGGACAGAGGCAATGGGAGGACAGGGACTGCTCTCGGGGCATGCCAACTCAGGGTTGTGTCAGAGGAACCTACCGACCCTAGACTGGGGGTCTCAGACGTAAGTTGTGATGATGTTGTTGATGAGCGCGTCAACCAATCTACCACGGCAGATGCGTTACTGGTGGAGACCCGACCGCTAGCAGATACTGGCAGATTAGGTCTCTCAGCGTGACTCCTGCTGCTACTGGCCCCCAGTCTGATGCGAGCTCTGCCTGCGGAATCTTGGCCTCTGCCACTCCTCTTTTCACTTCCAGGCACTTGTCTGCCCGACATAGTCTAACTGGCGTGGGAGTAGGTGATATTTTAAGATCCCCCGGGCAGCGGTGGGTCTATATGAAACAGAATATAATGCACACCAAAAGTGAGCAGTAACACTCAGCCTCCAACAGGCCTGCTTAGTGTAAATAAGAGAGCTGCTTAGTGTAAATAAAGAGGGGTATGCTATGTTACAGAATGGGATGCCTCAACAGAAGTGCACCTGGCAGGCAGCAGTAAGCCTATGCCCAGCAAAAGTGTCTTTATCAGGCTAATTTCAAATATGATAAGAGCAAATGCTTATATGGTCTTAAACAGAGGCTGCTTTAGTCACAGAATGGGATGCCCTGGCAGGGACAAGTAGTGCTATGCCCAGCAAAAGTGTCTTTATCAGGCTAATTTCAAATATGATAAGAGCAAATGCTTATATGGTCTTAAACAGAGGCTGCTTTAGTCACAGAATGGGATGCCCCCAAAAAAAGATCCAGTAGTACTATGCCCAGCAAAAGTGTCTTTATCAGGCTAATTTCAAATATGATAAGAGCAAATGCTTATATGGTCTTAAACAGAGGCTGCTTTAGTCACAGAATGGGATGCCCCCAAAAAAAGATCCAGTAGTACTATGCCCAGCAAAAGTGTCTTTATCAGGCTAATTTCAAATATGATAAGAGCAAATGCTTATATGGTCTTAAACAGAGGCTGCTTTAGTCACAGAATGGGATGCCCCCAAAAAAAGATCCAGTAGTACTATGCCCAGCAAAAGTGTCTTTATCAGGCTAATTTCAAATATGATAAGAGCAAATGCTTATATGGTCTTAAACAGAGGCTGCTTTAGTCACAGAATGGGATGCCCCCAAAAAAAGATCCAGTAGTACTATGCCCAGCAAAAGTGTCTTTATCAGGCTAATTTCAAATATGATAAGAGCAAATGCTTATATGGTCTTAAACAGAGGCTGCTTTAGTCACAGAATGGGATGCCCCCAAAAAAAGATCCAGTAGTACTATGCCCAGCAAAAGTGTCTTTATCAGGCTAATTTCAAATATGATAAGAGCAAATGCTTATATGGTCTTAAACAGAGGCTGCTTTAGTCACAGAATGGGATGCCCCCAAAAAAAGATCCAGTAGTACTATGCCCAGCAAAAGTGTCTTTATCAGGCTAATTTCAAATATGATAAGAGCAAATGCTTATATGGTCTTAAACAGAGGCTGCTTTAGTCACAGAATGGGATGCCCTGGCAGGAACAAGTAGTGCTATGCCCAGCAAAAGTGTCTTTATCAGGCTAATTTCAAATATGATAAGAGCAAATGCTTATATGGTCTTAAACAGAGGCTGCTTTAGTCACAGAATGGGATGCCCCCAAAAAAAGATCCAGTAGTACTATGCCCAGCAAAAGTGTCTTTATCAGGCTAATTTCAAATATGATAAGAGCAAATGCTTATATGGTCTTAAACAGAGGCTGCTTTAGTCACAGAATGGGATGCCCTGGCAGGGACAAGTAGTGCTATGCCCAGCAAAAGTGTCTTTATCAGGCTAATTTCAAATATGATAAGAGCAAATGCTTATATGGTCTTAAACAGAGGCTGCTTTAGTCACAGAATGGGATGCCCCCAAAAAAAGATCCAGTAGTACTATGCCCAGCAAAAGTGTCTTTATCAGGCTAATTTCAAATATGATAAGAGCAAATGCTTATATGGTCTTAAACAGAGGCTGCTTTAGTCACAGAATGGGATGCCCTGGCAGGGACAAGTAGTGCTATGCCCAGCAAAAGTGTCTTTATCAGGCTAATTTCAAATATGATAAGAGCAAATGCTTATATGGTCTTAAACAGAGGCTGCTTTAGTCACAGAATGGGATGCCCCCAAAAAAAGATACAGTAGTACTATGCCCAGCAAAAGTGTCTTTATCAGGCTAATTTCAAATATGATAAGAGCAAATGCTTATATGGTCTTAAACAGAGGCTGCTTTAGTCACAGAATGGGATGCCTCACAGCAGACTTAAGATCAGTTCAGTATATATGCACAGTTAGTTAGTATAAGCAGCCTGAAAACGCTAACAAAGCCTGGCTGTCAGGCTGGATGAAAAAAAAAAAAAAAAACTGACAGCCTCCGATTTTCCATTCCTTTCCCTGTTTTCCGCTGACTTTCTGTCTGTCTCCTGTCTGTCTCCTGCCTGTCTCCAGCCTGTCCCTGTCTGTCCCTGCCTGTCTAACTGTCTGTCTCTCCCTCAGCTACACAGCGTTCTGTCTCTCACGAATGCAATAGAGAAATGAGGCTGGAAAGCAAGATGGCCGGCCTTAAATACAGCTGTGACGTCACCGGGCTTGCTGGCTGCTGATAGGCTGCATGTGACTGTCCCAGCATACACTGCCCCAGCTTACATGTCTGGACATGTCCCGTCCGCCATCTTAGAATGCCTGTAATGTAAATGAATGGATGTTAAAGGAAAACTTCGAGCGATCGAATCGCGGGGAAATTCGGATTCGATCCGAATCGAATTTTTCCTGAAATTCGGATCGAATCCGGGTTCGTCCGGATCGATTCGCTCATCCCTATTGGCCACATTCCCAGCAGCTGTACGATCATGAGCACACACACTCCATAGGGAAAGTGGGTGCCTCTCGCTTCCAGTGCAGGCAATCAGTTCCAAACAGTGGCTTTATGCTATGCAATAGTATGCACGGGCAAAAAGCTTGGATTGGAAAGCGCTAATTGGGTTGTGCTCTCTGTACATGCGCAGTGGTACCGGTGGAAAGGTGAGTTGAGTGGATGAACCTGGGAGTGTCAAACAACAGGGCATCCCAACTAGTGAAAATCCTGGTGATTGATCCACTTTAAGTAGCATATATGTAGCTTGCAGAATCTGATTGTTGATTGTTAAAGATGCACAAAATTGTGTATTATAAAAAATCAATATAAACAGCAGCTAGTCTATCAGGGGTGACAGGGCCTATCACCCCCCTCTGAGTTCCACTTCCTCCTGCAAAAATAAAAAAAAACAAGCCTGGCTGGAAATTTCTTAATGCCGGATGTATAAGTGACCCCTCCTCCTGCGATCCACCATATTTATATGGATTTTTATTATTGGCCCATTTTTTCACGATAGTGTTCGGGTCTGTGTGTTATGTATCTGCCTACAAAATACACATTTAGCAACTATTCAAGGAGGAATGTGGATAGACAGATATTTCCACAAGAAGGATGGGTGCCAGCTTTACTGTATTCTGGTAATTAGTGATGAGCCGAGTAGGAACCTTTTTGGTTCACTGGCACAGTCCAATGTGTCAGGCTACTCGGTTTTTATAAGCTTAAGCCGTAAACATGAAAGTCTTTTCGGGGGGGGGGGGGTTATTATTATAAAATTCTTCTGCACCTTCTCCCTGGGCAACCAGCTTAATGGACCAGGCATAGGGGGCCTTCTGCTGGCCTATGGCCCTGCCAAAATACCATACCAGTCCCTATGCCCATCAGTATAGGTCAGATGATCTTCCACTTGAATGTTAAGTTTTCTGTGTTACACACTCAATTGCCACTTTAATTAATAGGTAAGAATTAGAATCTGAGTTCAAAGAGATTCCCACATACATGTACAGCTCTTGTTGAATAATACACCACAAAGCTTAGTAGAACTAGAGGAACCCCCCCCCCATCAAGGCCACTAAACCTGAGCTGTTGAAAGCATCATTTGAACATGGAGAATTGCTAGTTTATATTGGACTACCTAGAAACTAGGCCTAAGTAGAAAGGCAAGAGCTATTGATCTGTTTCTAAAAGATCTGGTTACAGGACCACAGCTTGTGTTTACTATAATATAACATTGTATGCACTCAACCAGTCATCTACCATTAAACAGACATACTTTTGCTAGACTTATGTTTAAAGAAAAGTTACTACTTCATATAGATTGATAAGTACTGATATAACTGTCAGTAGAATTGTCGGTAGACAATCCTGTGATCTATATTACAGTACATTTACTTTTCAATATGACATTTTCTATGCTCCATAAACCTGAGAGTAAGAGCAGATTTAAAACAGATGATATTGGTCACATTTAGCTTGGCTAATATTTGATACATAAGATTTTTCACATTTATATATACTGTACAAAATCTAGTTACTTTTTTTGTATTCCAAAGTAATGACCAAATTATGGCCCCTCTTAGTGCACACATTTGTATTTATTTGTAGGATAGTTTTAGGAGAATACAAGAGGCTGATCTAAATATTTTAATGTTGAAGACAGAATATTTACTGTTTGGTTGAGAATAAAGGGTAGAATTAAATGCTCTTCACACATCCACCAAGATATCTCAATCTATCTTTCTTTAGGTTGTCCTACAAAGGACAAAACCAGTATTCTGTCCCCCAAGGTGATTCTCAAGAAGTCATTATTTATCTATGTGTGGGTAAAAAACTATATTGAATCTACACAAATGATCAATGTATGGGTCTTCTACAGCTTATTATTAGCTGGTCACATCAATTCAAATCAAAATGAATCCCTGCATTTTAGTCCCTTGTTAAATTGAGGACAGGGAAAATTAGTTTGTTGGAAGAAGATTAGCTTAGCATAGACCCAACAGAATTATCCTTAGACTTACCTTTGTTTTTAAACCTTGGATATTGATAAAGAGTAGAGATGAGCGAGTAGTATTCGACCGAGTCGGTATTCGATCGAATACTACGCTATTCGTCATACTCGATTTCGATCGAGTACAGCGGCGATGGCGCACTCACAATTCGTTTCCCCTCACACCTTCCCTGGCGCGTTTTTTACACCAATCACCATGCAGGGGGGGTGGGACAGGTCCTGGGAGGACGCTGGCATCGCGAGAACGGCGTCTACACGCATTGGCTGGAAAAACCATGTGACCTCGAATCTACAAAACTCAGCACTTCCTCTTCGTCAGCATTAGCAGCTTGAACTTAGTGAGGGATAGACGCTCACAGCAGGGAAAGACAGGCTGTAGCTGGCAGGGCCCCAGAAGCTCGGAAGATCGCATTTACCACCATATATACCAGCTACCAGAAGACAAGAGAGTCATTAAGAGCCCTTATTAGGGCTACTATGCTGAACGGTATATAGCTCCTATGTAGGCAGGCAGGGCCCCAGAAGCTCGGAATATCGCATTTACCACCATATATACCAGCTACCAGAAGACAAGAGAGTCATTAAGAGCCCTTATTAGGGCTACTATGCTGAACAGTATATAGCTCCTATGTAGGCAGGCAGGGCCCCAGAAGCTCAGAATATCGCTTTTACCACCATATATACCAGCTACCAGAAGACAAGAGAGACATTAAGAGCCCTTATTAGGGCTACTATGCTGAACGGTATATAGCTCCTATGTAGGCAGGCAGGGCCCCAGAAGCTCAGAATATCGCATTTACCACCATATATACCAGCTACCAGAAGACAAGAGAGTCATTGAGAGCCCTTATTAGGGCTACTATGCTGAACAGTATATAGCCCATATGTAGGTAGGCAGGGCCCCAGAAGCTCAGAATATCGCATTTACCACCATATATACCAGCTACCAGAAGACAAGAGAGTCCTTATTATTAGGGCTACTATGCTGAACAGTATATAGCCCATATGTAGGCAGGCAGGGCCCCAGAAGCTCAGAATATCGCTTTTACCACCATATATACCAGCTACCAGAAGACAAGAGAGTCATTAAGAGCCCTTATTAGGGCTACTATGTTGAACAGTATATAGCTCATATGTAGGCAGGCAGGGCCCCAGAAGCTCAGAATATCGCATTTACCACCATATATACCAGCTACCAGAAGACAAGAGAGTCATTGAGAGTCCTTATTATTAGGGCTACTATGCTGAACAGTATATAGCCCATATGTAGGCAGGCAGGGCCCCAGAAGCTCAGAATATCGCATTTACCACCATATATACCAGCTACCAAAAGACAAGAGAGTCATTGAGAGCCCTTATTAGGGCTACTATGCTGAACAGTATATAGCTCATATGTAGGCAGGCAGGGCCCCAGAAGCTCAGAATATCGCTTTTACCACCATATATACCAGCTACCAGAAGACAAGAGAGTCATTAAGAGCCCTTATTAGGGCTACTATGCTGAACGGTATATAGCTCCTATGTAGGCAGGCAGAGCCCCAGAAGCTCAGAATATCGCTTTTACCACCATATATACCAGCTACCAGAAGACAAGAGAGTCATTAAGAGCCCTTATTAGGGCTACTATGCTGAACGGTATATAGCTCCTATGTAGGCAGGCAGGGCCCCAGAAGCTCAGAATATCGCATTTACCACCATATATACCAGCTACCAGAAGACAAGAGAGTCATTGAGAGCCCTTATTAGGGCTACTATGCTGAACAGTATATAGCTCATATGTAGGCAGGCAGGGCCCCAGAAGCTCAGAATATCGCATTTACCACCATATATACCAGCTACCAGAAGACAAGAGAGTCATTGAGAGTCCTTATTATTAGGGCTACTATGCTGAACAGTATATAGCTCTTATGTAGGCAGGCAGGGCCCCAGAAGCTCAGAATATCACATTTACCACCATATATACCAGCTACCAGAAGACAAGAGAGTCATTGAGAGCCCTTATTAGGGCTACTATGCTGAACAGTATATAGCTCATATGTAGGCAGGCAGGGCCCCAGAAGCTCAGAATATCGCATTTACCACCATATATACCAGCTACCAGAAGACAAGAGAGTCATTGAGAGTCCTTATTATTAGGGCTACTATGCTGAACAGTATATAGCCCATATGTAGGCAGGCAGGGCCCCAGAAGCTCAGAATATCGCATTTACCACCATATATACCAGCTACCAGAAGACAAGAGAGTCATTGAGAGCCCTTATTAGGGCTACTATGCTGAACAGTATATAGCTCATATGTAGGCAGGCAGGGCCCCAGAAGCTCAGAATATCGCATTTACCACCATATATACCAGCTACCAGAAGACAAGAGAGTCATTGAGAGCCCTTATTAGGGCTACTATGCTGAACAGTATATAGCCCATATGTAGGCAGGCAGGGCCCCAGAAGCTCAGAATATCGCATTTACCACCATATATACCAGCTACCAGAAGACAAGAGAGTCATTGAGAGCCCTTATTAGGGCTACTATGCTGAACAGTATATAGCCCATATGTAGGCAGGCAGGGCCCCAGAAGCTCAGAATATCGCATTTACCACCATATATACCAGCTACCAGAAGACAAGAGAGTCATTGAGAGCCCTTATTAGGGCTACTATGCTGAACAGTATATAGCCCATATGTAGGCAGGCAGGGCCCCAGAAGCTCAGAATATCGCATTTACCACCATATATACCAGCTACCAGAAGACAAGAGAGTCATTGAGAGCCCTTATTAGGGCTACTATGCTGAACAGTATATAGCCCATATGTAGGCAGGCAGGGCCCCAGAAGCTCAGAATATCGCATTTACCACCATATATACCAGCTACCAGAAGACAAGAGAGTCATTGAGAGCCCTTATTAGGGCTACTATGCTGAACAGTATATAGCCCATATGTAGGCAGGCAGGGCCCCAGAAGCTCAGAATATCGCATTTACCACCATATATACCAGCTACCAGAAGACAAGAGAGTCATTGAGAGCCCTTATTAGGGCTACTATGCTGAACAGTATATAGCTCATATGTACGCAGGCAGGGCCCCAGAAGCTCAGAATATCGCATTTACCACCATATATACCAGCTACCAGAAGACAAGAGAGTCATTAAGAGCCCTTATTAGGGCTACTATGCTGAACAGTATATAGCCCATATGTAGGCAGGCAGGGCCCCAGAAGCTCAGAATATCGCATTTACCACCATATATACCAGCTACCAGAAGACAAGAGAGTCATTGAGAGTCCTTATTATTAGGGCTACTATGCTGAACAGTATATAGCCCATATGTAGGCAGGCAGGGCCCCAGAAGCTCAGAATATCGCATTTACCACCATATATACCAGCTACCAGAAGACAAGAGAGTCATTGAGAGCCCTTATTAGGGCTACTATGCTGAACAGTATATAGCCCATATGTAGGCAGGCAGGGCCCCAGAAGCTCAGAATATCGCATTTACCACCATATATACCAGCTACCAGAAGACAAGAGAGTCATTGAGAGCCCTTATTAGGGCTACTATGCTGAACAGTATATAGCCCATATGTAGGCAGGCAGGGCCCCAGAAGCTCAGAATATCGCATTTACCACCATATATACCAGCTACCAGAAGACAAGAGAGTCATTAAGAGCCCTTATTAGGGCTACTATGCTGAACAGTATATAGCCCATATGTAGGCAGGCAGGGCCCCAGAAGCTCAGAATATCGCATTTACCACCATATATACCAGCTACCAGAAGACAAGAGAGTCATTGAGAGTCCTTATTATTAGGGCTACTATGCTGAACAGTATATAGCCCATATGTAGGCAGGCAGGGCCCCAGAAGCTCAGAATATCGCATTTACCACCATATATACCAGCTACCAGAAGACAAGAGAGTCATTGAGAGCCCTTATTAGGGCTACTATGCTGAACAGTATATAGCCCATATGTAGGCAGGCAGGGCCCCAGAAGCTCAGAATATCGCATTTACCACCATATATACCAGCTACCAGAAGACAAGAGAGTCATTGAGAGCCCTTATTAGGGCTACTATGCTGAACAGTATATAGCCCATATGTAGGCAGGCAGGGCCCCAGAAGCTCAGAATATCGCATTTACCACCATATATACCAGCTACCAGAAGACAAGAGAGTCATTGAGAGCCCTTATTAGGGCTACTATGCTGAACAGTATATAGCCCATATGTAGGCAGGCAGGGCCCCAGAAGCTCAGAATATCGCATTTACCACCATATATACCAGCTACCAGAAGACAAGAGAGTCATTGAGAGCCCTTATTAGGGCTACTATGCTGAACAGTATATAGCCCATATGTAGGCAGGCAGGGCCCCAGAAGCTCAGAATATCGCATTTACCACCATATATACCAGCTACCAGAAGACAAGAGAGTCATTGAGAGCCCTTATTAGGGCTACTATGCTGAACAGTATATAGCCCATATGTAGGCAGGCAGGGCCCCAGAAGCTCAGAATATCGCATTTACCACCATATATACCAGCTACCAGAAGACAAGAGAGTCATTGAGAGCCCTTATTAGGGCTACTATGCTGAACAGTATATAGCTCATATGTACGCAGGCAGGGCCCCAGAAGCTCAGAATATCGCATTTACCACCATATATACCAGCTACCAGAAGACAAGAGAGTCATTAAGAGCCCTTATTAGGGCTACTATGCTGAACAGTATATAGCCCATATGTAGGCAGGCAGGGCCCCAGAAGCTCAGAATATCGCATTTACCACCATATATACCAGCTACCAGAAGACAAGAGAGTCATTGAGAGTCCTTATTATTAGGGCTACTATGCTGAACAGTATATAGCCCATATGTAGGCAGGCAGGGCCCTAGAAGCTCAGAATATCGCATTTACCACCATATATACCAGCTACCAGAAGACAAGAGAGTCATTGAGAGCCCTTATTAGGGCTACTATGCTGAACAGTATATAGCCCATATGTAGGCAGGCAGGGCCCCAGAAGCTCAGAATATCTCATTTACCACCATATATACCAGCTACCAGAAGACAAGAGAGTCATTGAGAGCCCTTATTAGGGCTACTATGCTGAACAGTATATAGCCCATATGTAGGCAGGCAGGGCCCCAGAAGCTCAGAATATCGCATTTACCACCATATATACCAGCTACCAGAAGACAAGAGAGTCATTGAGAGCCCTTATTAGGGCTACTATGCTGAACAGTATATAGCTCATATGTAGGCAGGCAGGGCCCCAGAAGCTCAGAATATCGCATTTACCACCATATATACCAGCTACCAGAAGACAAGAGAGTCATTAAGAGCCCTTATTATTAGGGCTACTATGCTGAACAGTATATAGCCCATATGTAGGCAGGCAGGGCCCCAGAAGCTCAGAATATCGCATTTACCACCATATATACCAGCTACCAGAAGACAAGAGAGTCATTGAGAGTCCTTAATATTAGGGCTACTATGCTGAACAGTATATAGCCCATATGTAGGCAGGCAGGGCCCCAGAAGCTCAGAATATCGCATTTACCACCATATATACCAGCTACCAGAAGACAAGAGAGTCATTGAGAGTCCTTATTATTAGGGCTACTATGCTGAACAGTATATAGCTCTTATGTAGGCAAGCAGGGCCCCAGAAGCTCAGAATATCGCATTTACCACCATATATACCAGCTACCAGAAGACAAGAGAGTCATTGAGAGCCCTTATTAGGGATACTATGCTGAACAGTATATAGCTCATATGTAGGCAGGCAGGGCCCCAGAAGCTCAGAATATCGCATTTACCACCATATATACCAGCTACCAGAAGACAAGAGAGTCATTGAGAGTCCTTATTAGGGCTACTATGCTGAACAGTATATAGCCCATATGTAGGCAGGCAGGGCCCCAGAAGCTCAGAATATCGCATTTACCACCATATATACCAGCTACCAGAAGACAAGAGAGTCATTAAGAGCCCTTATTAGGGCTACTATGCTGAACAGTATATAGCCCATATGTAGGCAGGCAGGGCCCCAGAAGCTCAGAATATCGCATTTACCACCATATATACCAGCTACCAGAAGACAAGAGAGTCATTGAGAGTCCTTATTATTAGGGCTACTATGCTGAACAGTATATAGCCCATATGTAGGCAGGCAGGGCCCCAGAAGCTCAGAATATCGCATTTACCACCATATATACCAGCTACCAGAAGACAAGAGAGTCATTGAGAGCCCTTATTAGGGCTACTATGCTGAACAGTATATAGCCCATATGTAGGCAGGCAGGGCCCCAGAAGCTCAGAATATCGCATTTACCACCATATATACCAGCTACCAGAAGACAAGAGAGTCATTGAGAGCCCTTATTAGGGCTACTATGCTGAACAGTATATAGCCCATATGTAGGCAGGCAGGGCCCCAGAAGCTCAGAATATCGCATTTACCACCATATATACCAGCTACCAGAAGACAAGAGAGTCATTGAGAGCCCTTATTAGGGCTACTATGCTGAACAGTATATAGCCCATATGTAGGCAGGCAGGGCCCCAGAAGCTCAGAATATCGCATTTACCACCATATATACCAGCTACCAGAAGACAAGAGAGTCATTGAGAGCCCTTATTAGGGCTACTATGCTGAACAGTATATAGCCCATATGTAGGCAGGCAGGGCCCCAGAAGCTCAGAATATCGCATTTACCACCATATATACCAGCTACCAGAAGACAAGAGAGTCATTGAGAGCCCTTATTAGGGCTACTATGCTGAACAGTATATAGCCCATATGTAGGCAGGCAGGGCCCCAGAAGCTCAGAATATCGCATTTACCACCATATATACCAGCTACCAGAAGACAAGAGAGTCATTGAGAGCCCTTATTAGGGCTACTATGCTGAACAGTATATAGCTCATATGTACGCAGGCAGGGCCCCAGAAGCTCAGAATATCGCATTTACCACCATATATACCAGCTACCAGAAGACAAGAGAGTCATTAAGAGCCCTTATTAGGGCTACTATGCTGAACAGTATATAGCCCATATGTAGGCAGGCAGGGCCCCAGAAGCTCAGAATATCGCATTTACCACCATATATACCAGCTACCAGAAGACAAGAGAGTCATTGAGAGTCCTTATTATTAGGGCTACTATGCTGAACAGTATATAGCCCATATGTAGGCAGGCAGGGCCCTAGAAGCTCAGAATATCGCATTTACCACCATATATACCAGCTACCAGAAGACAAGAGAGTCATTGAGAGCCCTTATTAGGGCTACTATGCTGAACAGTATATAGCCCATATGTAGGCAGGCAGGGCCCCAGAAGCTCAGAATATCTCATTTACCACCATATATACCAGCTACCAGAAGACAAGAGAGTCATTGAGAGCCCTTATTAGGGCTACTATGCTGAACAGTATATAGCCCATATGTAGGCAGGCAGGGCCCCAGAAGCTCAGAATATCGCATTTACCACCATATATACCAGCTACCAGAAGACAAGAGAGTCATTGAGAGCCATTATTAGGGCTACTATGCTGAACAGTATATAGCTCATATGTAGGTAGGCAGGGCCCCAGAAGCTCAGAATATCGCATTTACCACCATATATACCAGCTACCAGAAGACAAGAGAGTCATTAAGAGCCCTTATTATTAGGGCTACTATGCTGAACAGTATATAGCCCATATGTAGGCAGGCAGGGCCCCAGAAGCTCAGAATATCGCATTTACCACCATATATACCAGCTACCAGAAGACAAGAGAGTCATTGAGAGTCCTTATTATTAGGGCTACTATGCTGAACAGTATATAGCCCATATGTAGGCAGGCAGGGCCCCAGAAGCTCAGAATATCGCATTTACCACCATATATACCAGCTACCAGAAGACAAGAGAGTCATTGAGAGTCCTTATTATTAGGGCTACTATGCTGAACAGTATATAGCTCTTATGTAGGCAGGCAGGGCCCCAGAAGCTCAGAATATCGCATTTACCACCATATATACCAGCTACCAGAAGACAAGAGAGTCATTGAGAGCCCTTATTAGGGATACTATGCTGAACAGTATATAGCTCATATGTAGGCAGGCAGGGCCCCAGAAGCTCAGAATATCGCATTTACCACCATATATACCAGCTACCAGAAGACAAGAGAGTCATTGAGAGTCCTTATTATTAGGGCTACTATGCTGAACAGTATATAGCCCATATGTAGGCAGGCAGGGCCCCAGAAGCTCAGAATATCGTATTTACCACCATATATACCAGCTACCAGAAGACAAGAGAGTCATTGAGAGCCCTTATTAGGGCTAGTATGCTGAACAGTATATAGCTCATATGTAGGCAGGCAGGGCCCCAGAAGCTCAGAATATCGCATTTACCACCATATATACCAGCTACCAGAAGACAAGAGAGTCATTGAGAGCCCTTATTAGGGCTACTATGCTGAACAGTATATAGCTCATATGTAGGCAGGCAGGGCCCCAGAAGCTCAGAATATCGCATTTACCACCATATATACCAGCTACCAGAAGACAAGAGAGTCATTGAGAGTCCTTATTATTAGGGCTACTATGCTGAACAGTATATAGCCCATATGTAGGCAGGCAGGGCCCCAGAAGCTCAGAATATCGCATTTACCACCATATATACCAGCTACCAGAAGACAAGAGAGTCATTGAGAGCCCTTATTAGGGCTACTATGCTGAACAGTATATAGCTCATATGTAGGCAGGCAGGGCCCCAGAAGCTCAGAATATCGCATTTACCACCATATATACCAGCTACCAGAAGACAAGAGAGTCATTGAGAGCCCTTATTAGGGCTACTATGCTGAACAGTATATAGCCCATATGTAGGCAGGCAGGGCCCCAGAAGCTCAGAATATCGCATTTACCACCATATATACCAGCTACCAGAAGACAAGAGAGTCATTGAGAGCCCTTATTAGGGCTACTATGCTGAACAGTATATAGCCCATATGTAGGCAGGCAGGGCCCCAGAAGCTCAGAATATCGCATTTACCACCATATATACCAGCTACCAGAACACAAGAGAGTCATTGAGAGCCCTTATTAGGGCTACTATGCTGAACAGTATATAGCTCATATGTAGGCAGGCAGGGCCCCAGAAGCTCAGAATATCGCATTTACCACCATATATACCAGCTACCAGAAGACAAGAGAGTCATTAAGAGCCCTTATTAGGGCTACTATGCTGAACAGTATATAGGCCATATGTAGGCAGGCAGGGCCCCAGAAGCTCAGAATATCGCATTTACCACCATATATACTAGCTACCAGAAGACAAGAGAGTCATTGAGAGTCCTTATTATTAGGGCTACTATGCTGAACAGTATATAGCCCATATGTAGGCAGGCAGGGCCCCAGAAGCTCAGAATATCGCATTTACCACCATATATACCAGCTACCAGAAGACAAGAGAGTCATTGAGAGCCCTTATTAGGGCTACTATGCTGAACAGTATATAGCCCATATGTAGGCAGGCAGGGCCCCAGAAGCTCAGAATATCGCATTTACCACCATATATACCAGCTACCAGAAGACAAGAGAGTCATTGAGAGTCCTTATTAGGGCTACTATGCTGAACGGTATATAGCTCATTCTAGCTATATACACACTGCACACAACGGCTGCTTTAGTGAGGGGTAGCTGCTGCTGCTGGAATAGGGACAGAAAGACTTCAGTGGTGTATTACCACCTATATACAAAACTATATACACTCTGCTCAAAACGGCTGCTTTAGTGAGGGGTAGCTGCTGCTGGAATAGGGACAGAAAGACTTCAGTGGTGTATTAGCACCTATATACAAAACTATATTTTGCACTACTGTTTTGTGTCCTCTGTGCCAACAAAACACTGTTTTATACCCGTTGCGTATAGGCACCATTTCACCTTCTGGCAGTATACGGCTGTATAGCCAGGTGTTCTCCTTAAAAATATATTTATATTTGGCACTACTGTTTTGTGTCCTCTTTACCAACAAAACCCTGTTATATACCCGTTGCGTATAGGCACCATTTCACCTTCTGGCAGTATATGGCTGTATAGCCAGGTGTTCTCCTAAAAAATATATTTATATTTGGCACTACTTTTTTGTGTCCTCTTTACCAACAAAACCCTGTTATATACCCCGTTGCGTATAGGCACCATTTCACCTTCTGGCAGTATACGGCTGTATAGCCAGGTGTTCTCCTAAAAAATATATTTATATTTGGCACTACTGTTTTGTGTCCTCTTTACCAACAAAACCCTGTTATATACCCGGTGCGTATAGGCACCATTTCACCTTCTGGCAGTATACGGCTGTATAGCCAGGTGTTCTCCTTAAAAATATATTTATATTTGGCACTACTGTTTTGTGTCCTCTTTACCAACAAAACCCTGTTATATACCCGTTGCGTATAGGCACCATTTCACCTTCTGGCAGTATACGGCTGTATAGCCAGGTGTTCTCCTAAACAATATATTTATATTTGGCTCTACTGTTTTGTGTCCTCTGTGCCAACAAAACACTGTTATATACCCAGTGCGTATTAGGCACCATTTCACCTTCTGGCAGTATACGGCTGTATAGCCAGGTGTTCTCCTTAAAAATATATTTATATTTGGCTCTACTGTTTTGTGTCCTCTGTGCCAACAAAAGACTGTTATATACCCGGTGCGTATAGGCACCATTTCACCTTCTGGCAGTATACGGCTGTATAGCCAGGTGTTCTCCTAAAAAATATATTTATATTTGGCATAACGTGTGGCCAAAAAAGTAAAACGTCTGAAATGCGGAGGGCTAGCGCAAAGGGACGTGGACGAGGACGGGGGCGCGGAAATGCTGGTGGGGGCACAAACCGCGTTGAAGCCAGTGGGGATACAATGCGTGCTGGTGAGGGGCAGCCAGCATTACGCTCATCCAGCTTCCCTGCCCTTATCGGACAGTAATGCGGGGGGCGGGGTACACCTCTGTTGAGGCCTGAGCAGCGTGAACAGGTGGTGCAATGGATGGCCGATAACGCTTCCAGTCACTTGTCCACCACCCAGTCATCACACAGTCTCACTCTGACCCTCCTTCCTCCCAACCTGGCCAACAGAGTCAGCCCACCCTTGACCCCTCCCAGGACCTCTTTTCGGGTCCTTTTCCAGATGTGCTGCAAGAATCCCAGGAGCTAGCAGAGGAATTTGTTTGTAGTGATGCCCAAACACTTGAGTATCCGCCATCTCCTAGTGATGTGGACCCGGAACCAGCATCTGCTATCATGAGCGATGATGATGAGACGCAGTTGCCATCAAGGGAGGCTGTTGGAATGTCCAGTGGGCAGGAGGAGGAGCAGAGAGAGGAAGTGGAAGAGGAGGTGGTGGACGACGAAATGACCAACCCCACTTGGACAGGGGTGATGTCCAGCGGGGAAAGCAGTGGACATGCGGTCTGCGCATCACCGAATAAGGCAGCAAGAGGCAGAGGAGAGTCCAGAGGCAGAGGACAGTCCAGACAGAGAAGGCAGGCCACAGCCAGCAGGGCCGAAGCTCTTCCCGGCAGCAGGCAGTCGCGCGAAGCTCCCCCATCGAGGCCTCGTACTTCTGTGGTGTGGAGATTTTTTAATGTTTGCGCGGACGACAAACTGAGCGCGGTTTGCGCAATCTGCCACTCAAAACTGAGTAGGGGCTCTGAGAAGAGCAATCTGACCACCTCAGGCATGCGCCGTCACTTGGAAGTCAAGCACTGGGCTGAGTGGGAGAGAGCAAACGCAATACAACCTGCGCCCGGTCTTGCTGCCACTGCCTCTTCCCCTTTGTTGTGTGCTGCCACTGCGGTCCAGACCTCCAGACAGGACACCTCCACATCTGCCTCGGCTACTTTGGGGCCTTCTCCTTCAGCCCCCCCTTCCCCCGCATCTTCGTCTGCACCTTCCATCTCCTCGTCCCATCAACTGTCCATCTCACAGGCGTTCAACCGCAGGCGGAAGTACGCCTCCAGTCACCCCCAAGCCCAAGCCTTAACCTGCCTCATCTCCAAACTGCTGGCCCTGGTCCGCGACCTGATGGCGGCTGCCGCACCTCGCTATTCCGTCCCTAGCTGCCACTATTTTTCCCGGTGTGGCGTCCCCGCCCTGCACCAGCACGTGTCGCGTAACATCAGGCGGGCCCTGAGGTACGCAGTCAGCGCAAAGGTCCACTTGACCACCGACTCGTGGACAAGCGCTTGCGGCCAAGGACGCTACATCTCTTTGACGGCACACTGGGTGAATGTTGTGGAAGCGGGGACGGGGTCGCAAACAGGGACGGCCTACATACCACCCCCGCCCAAGATTGCCAGCACGGGTTCTGATAGACCCCCCTCCTCTTCCTCCTCCTCCTCCTCCTCCTCCTCCTCCTCTGCCTTAACATCGCCCTCAGCCCCTAGCTGGAAGCGTTGCAGCACTGGCGCGGGGAGACGTCAGCAGGCGGTGCTTAAGCTCATCAGCTTGGGCGACAGGAAGCACAGCGCCGCAGAGGTGAGGCACGCCATATTGCAGCAGACAGAGATGTGGCTGTCGCCGCTGCAGCTAGGACCAGGCATGGTCGTGTGCGATAACGGCCGTAACCTGGTGGCGGCTCTGGAGCTTGCAGAACTCAATCACGTACCATGCCTGGCCCACGTTTTTAATTTGGTAGTACAAAAGTTTCTAAAAACTTACCCCAACCTGGCAGAGCTACTGGTCAAAGTGCGGCGCTTGTGCGCTCACTTTCGGAAGTCAACTGTAGCTGCTGCTAGCTTAAAAAAAATCCAGCAACGCCTCCATTTGCCTCAACATCGGCTGTTGTGTGACCTGCCCACTCGCTGGAATTCCACCTATTACATGTTGGCCAGGGTGTGTGAGCAGCAGAGAGCATTGATGGAGTACCAGATGATGCATCCACGCGTGCATCCAACTCAGCTCCCTCAGTTTGCCAACCACGAGTGGCCATGGATGGCAGACATATGCGATGTATTGCGTATCTTTGAGGAGTTCACTAAGAAGGTCAGCAGCGAGGACGCTATAGTGAGCGTAACCATCCCGCTCCTATGCGTCCTTAAAGAATCGCTCATCGCAATAAGGGAGAACGCATTGCACACAGAGGAGACGGGGGTAGGAGGAGACGCAACGCAGGTAGACAGTCAGACCACACTTTTGTCTGCTGCTCGGTGGCAGTTGCAGGAGGAGGAGGATGAGGAGGAGGAGGACAACGTGGAGGTGGCTGTGGAAGAGGATGCTGGCGGCGAGGGTAGCAGTCAGGCTGTGTGCGTCCCATTGGTTCAGCGCGGATGGGGCGGAGAGGAGGAGGAAGAGGAGGAAATGGAAAATGATCCTTCTGGTGGGGGCAGTGACGTCATGCCTACTCAGAGTCTGGCACACATGGCTGACTTCATGCTGGGCTGCTTTTCCCGGGACATACGTGTTGTCCGGATATTGGAGAACAAACTATACTGGGTCTTCGCACTCCTGGACCCCCGGTATAAAGATAACTTCTCCTCTTTTATTCCGGTAGAGGAGAGGACGAATCGATTACTGGAATACCAGAGGGAACTCTTGCAGAACATGATGCAGATTTTCCCACCCAGCATCGCTGGCGGCAGAGAGGAGAGTGTCTCCCAGAGTCTGACAACATCGATCAGGCCCACAGCCACCAGGGGAACACTCTCCAAGGTGTGGGACACGTTCATGTCACCCCCTCGTGCAACTTCCATCACTGCGGGGCCCACTATCAGCAGGAGGGACAAGTATCGGCGGATGTTGCGGGACTACCTGGCAGACCACACCCCTGTCCTCCCCGATCCCTCGGCGCCCTACACTTACTGGGTCTCCAAGTTGGACACGTGGCTGGAACTGTCCCTGTACGCCTTGGAGGTGCTTGCCTGCCCTGCCGCCAGCGTGCTATCAGAAAGGGTGTTCAGCGCAGCCGGGGGCATTATAACCGATAAGCGCAGCCGCCTGTCAACCGACAGTGCCGACAGGCTGACGCTAATCAAAATGAACAGCAAGTGGATTGACCCGGACTTTGCTTGTACAACAGTGGAAAGCAGCCAAGAGTGAAGTGCCATCTGTATGAAGTGCCATTTCCTCCTCCTCCTCCTCCTCCTTAACCGCCGTAGAATTGCTGTATTAATAAAAAAAATTATGGCTCACCTCTTGGGCTTAATACAATCAATTTTTAAGAGGTCTCAGCTCTTGGGCCTCCACACAATTTTTTAGAGGTCTCAGCTCTTGGGACTCCACACAATTTTTAAGAGGTCTCAGCTCTTGGGCCTCCACACAATTTTTAAGAGGTCTCAGCTCTTGGGCCTCCACACAATTTTTAAAAGGTCTCAGCTCTTGGGACTCCACACAATTCTTAAGAGGTCTCAGCTCTTGGGACTCCACATAATTTTTAAAAGGTCTCAGCTCTTGGGCCTCCACACAATTTTTAAGAGGTCTCAGCTCTTGGGACTCAACACAATTTTTAAGAGGTCTCAGCTCTAAGCTTCCCTTACTGCTGGGGTGACACACTGTAACAAACCTCCTCCTGTAAGCTTCCCTTACTGCTGGGGTGACACACTGTAACAAACCTCCTCCTGTAAGCTTCCCTTACTGCTGGAGTGACACACTGTAACAAACCTCCTCCTGTAAGCTTCCCCGACTGCTGGGGTGACACAATGTAACAAACCTCCTCCTGTAAGCTTCCCTGACTGCTGGGGTGACACAATGTAACAAACCTCCTCCTTTAAGCTTCCCTTACTGCTGGGGTAAAACACTGTAACAAACCTCCTCCTGTAAGCTTCCCTTACTGCTGGGGTGACACACTGTAACAAACCTCCTCCTGTAAGCTTCCCTTACTGCTGGGGTGACACACTGTAACAAACCTCCTCCTGTAAGCTTCCCTGACTGCTGGGGTGACACACTGTAACAAACTTCCTCCTGTAAGCTTCCCTGACTGCTGGGGTGACACAATGTAACAAACCTCCTCCTGTAAGCTTCCCTTACTGCTGGGGTGACACACTGTAACAAACCTCCTCCTGTAAGCTTCCCTTACTGCTGGGGTGACACAATGTAACAAACCTCCTCCTGTAAGCTTCCCTGACTGCTGGGGTGACACAATGTAACAAACCTCCTCCTTTAAGCTTCCCTTACTGCTGGGGTAACACACTGTAACAAACCTCCTCCTGTAAGCTTCCCTGACTGCTGGGGTGACACACTGTAACAAACCTCCTCCTGTAAGCTTCCCCGACTGCTGGGGTGACACACTGTAACAAACCTCCTCCTGTAAGCTTCCCTTACTGCTGGGGTGACACACTGTAACAAACCTCCTCCTGTAAGCTTCCCTTACTGCTGGGGTGACACAATGTAACAAACCTCCTCCTTTAAGCTTCCCTGACTGCTGGGGTGACACAATGTAACAAACCTCCTCCTGTAAGCTTCCCTTACTGCTGGGGTGACACACTGTAACAAACCTCCTCCTGTAAGCTTCCCTTACTGCTGGGGTGACACAATGTAACAAACCTCCTCCTGTAAGCTTCCCTGACTGCTGGGGTGACACAATGTAACAAACCTCCTCCTTTAAGCTTCCCTTACTGCTGGGGTGACACACTGTAACAAACCTCCTCCTGTAAGCTTCCCTTACTGCTGGGGTGACACACTGTAACAAACCTCCTCCTTTAAGCTTCCCTTACTGCTGGGGTGACACACTGTAACAAACCTCCTCCTGTAAGCTTCCCTTACTGCTGGAGTGACACACTGTAACAAACCTCCTCCTGTAAGCTTCCCTTACTGCTGGAGTGACACACTGTAACAAACCTCCTCCTGTAAGCTTCCCCGACTGCTGGGGTGACACAATGTAACAAACCTCCTCCTGTAAGCTTCCCTGACTGCTGGGGTTACACAATGTAACAAACCTCCTCCTTTAAGCTTCCCTTACTGCTGGGGTAACACACTGTAACAAACCTCCTCCTGTAAGCTTCCCTTACTGCTGGGGTGACACACTGTAACAAACCTCCTCCTGTAAGCTTCCCTTACTGCTGGGGTGACACACTGTAACAAACCTCCTCCTGTAAGCTTCCCTGACTGCTGGGGTGACACACTGTAACAAACCTCCTCCTGTAAGCTTCCCTGACTGCTGGGGTGACACAATGTAACAAACCTCCTCCTGTAAGCTTCCCTGACTGCTGGGGTGACACAATGTAACAAACCTCCTCCTTTAAGCTTCCCTTACTGCTGGGGTAACACACTGTAACAAACCTCCTCCTGTAAGCTTCCCTTACTGCTGGGGTGACACACTGTAACAAACCTCCTCCTGTAAGCTTCCCTGACTGCTGGGGTGACACACTGTAACAAACCTCCTCCTGTAAGCTTCCCTTACTGCTGGGGTAACACACTGTAACATACCTCCTCCTTTAAGCTTCCCTTACTGCTGGGGTGACACAATGACACAAGAGGACATGTCTGACCACATCTCACACACACACACACACACACACACACACACACACACACACACAATGACAATTAGGGGTGGGGTCTATTTATTTCCCCCCTTGCCTATGCCATCTGTGGTTGTCATTAGGCAACGTGATTTTAAGGGGTGCAGAATTTTGTTCTTTTTTGTACAGTTTGGCTTGGGGTCCATGGCAATGTAGAGGAAAGAAGGTTTCCTTGTCTTGTCTCACTTTACGTAGAAGTTATATTGTGTTTGGAGTGTATTGTTGAGTGGCTGTGATAGTGGCGTAATAGTGCGACTTGGGCGCGTTATATGCACCCAGACATGCTTCCCCTGCTGTCCCAGTTGCATTCCAGCAGTGTTGGCATCATTTTCTGATGTTTCAGGGTGGACTTGGTGACCTCCAAGTGGTCGAATTGAGATTTCCAAGTGGCGAGCATTTTTTTCCCATAGACTATAATGGGATTCGATAATCGGTCGAGTAGTCGAGTAACGCGGTCTATTCGAATCGAAATTCGAAATTTCGAATATTTCACTACTCGCTCATCTCTAATAAAGAGGATATTAATGATCATAGAAAAAAATGTAAAAGCATGTATTCTTCTTCACAAGCACACAGCATCAACGTAAACAGAAGAAAGGGGAGGAAATCCAAACATACACAACAAACACATGAGAGGGGATTTATAGCAGTGTGTGGCATCCACCATTCCCCCCACTGCATGTGTGAAGAGGGAGCGCAATGTAGATCCAGTGGGCAGGAAGCAGTTAAACTTACACTTGCTACCTGCCAGTCCTCAAATGCCCGGCGCCACACTCACAGGCACACACTGCCATACCTTACAGCGCTCCCACACCACGCAGGTTACTGCTTCTAACATAGACGTGGCCTATTTACTCCTGGTGTTTCATGAATGAACACTGGCCATGCCCACCCACCAGAGCTAGGAACGTGGCTAGCTGTGAGGGAGCACTGTAAGGTATGGTATGTGTGTGTCTGTGTCTGTGGCACCAAACATTGGAGGACTGGCAGGCAGCAAGAGTATTTTAACTGCTTCCAGCCCACCAGTCCTGCATTTGCTCCATGAGATGCACCATTAACTCCCCCCCCCCCCCCCCCCATACACACTTTTAGGTGGGATCTATCTTATGGAGTGAAAAAAGAAATAATGCACCCAAATAAACCCAAAGTATAATGGCATCACAATGCCTTCATGCAATCTTACAATTTTATGGTAGGTTCCCATTATTCTCCCAAAAGTGCCCCGATTATACTTGCAATCCATCAACCACTATAATCACAATCCCCACCATAAAGTACTACAATTTCATCATTCTTGCATACAGTCAAATGTTTCCAAAGCATCCAATACAAATCCAGAATCATATACACTCAAATCTACTGTACATAAATTGTGCTATCCCTCTCAAAAACTCCTTTACAAGGCAGACTAGATTTTTATTTCCTATTTTCCCTCAACAGTAATAATAGTATACAATATAAAGCTTTGTGCAGTAGTGAACTGCAATATTGAATGGGCCACACATGCGTATGGTTAAAGTTTATTGTGCTTCAAAACTATCCATTTGGTTTAGTAAGTAGTCTACTTAACAGTACACTCTACAGCTACCCCAATTTTTCATGTTTAGCTACCTAGCTAGCCCCTACCTATACTACCTTGGTCCTTTCCTTACCTCCATACCTACTCCCTGCTCAGCCCAGACAGTTTCGCTTTGGCTCCTTGATTGATGTGGTTAAAGGATTGCAACAAGGTAGAGTTGCATTTTCCCTATCGCACTCCAACTGTTTAATACTTTGGTACCAACTGCCACAGGTAGGATCCTGGTAGAAACTGTTTTACCAGGATCCAACCACCACTGTTCCCCTGTAAATTGCTTTTTCCAGCCACTCTCCTGACTCAATGGACCCTGCCCTATACTATGTGAGGTCAGATGGCCATGCATGCTCACAGTGACTTTACAATATGCATAGTAAGAGGTGGGGAGGGAGCACTCAGCCATCTAGCAGATCTCTGCAGGTGTCATTTTGGGTCACATGGAGGCTTCCTTCTCCCAGAATGCAGTGGTCCCTTTGCAGCCTCTCTCTACCAATCATTGCCTTCTCTTTGGTTGGTACACAGGTCTCGTTGGGTGTCTTCTTCTCTCGCTATCACATGTAAAGTTCATGAAGTGTAAAAATAGGTGTGGGGGTGGCAAAAACCAGTGATATGGATCCCTAATATATCACCCAAGGATGCTAGGGCTATTTTAACCCCTTTACATCCTTAGGTAATAATTATTACTACACAATTTCTAGGTGATCTAGATGACACTTATTAAGGTTAAAGTGAAATATACCCTATTTATTGTCCTTCTGTAAGTCATCTACTGTATTTCAGCAATATGTTTGTACATGGGCCAATAAGTATGAGCATTGCAAAAAACACTATTGTTTAAATCTGGAAGCTGTTGGGTAGGTATTTGGAGAGCATGAAAAAGTATAGTTCGGAGTAGCACTATACTTGAATTCTCCTGTATGCATGCTGCCCTGTACATCAGAAGACCATAGATAGATATTTATACAGCCAAGCTATTAATATGTTGAGATATGAGTATGAGAGTATGAGAAACCTAATAAGGCAAAACATATCAAATTAGGTGGGAGTATTTCTCTTTGTACCAGTAACTGTCAAGTGGACAGTAATCAAACTGCAATAAAAACCAGCAAAGCATTTAACCCTGGCATGTCAAACTCTTAGCACGTAGACCACATGCAGCTCCATCAAGCTTGATTTTCTGACCCAGCTGTGTTTGTTTTGTAACCTTAAGTGTCTCTTAGACATGTATTTCTGATTAACATCCTGCCACTGGAGTGGTCCTGCCTGTGCATCATCTCCTCCCCTCTCTATATTTCACACATCAGCAGGGTTGGCGTAAAATTTACTGTTGATCTTAAAAGATAGGTCAACAAAATGGTGACATTTCAAACACTTCAGTGGCCCCAAACATACCAATCAAAGCCTTGGCCTGGAATCATAAGAGCACCCTGCCAGGAAAGAAACTCAGTGGTACATTACATTGTGCTTCTAGTTTTGGAATGATTTAGATATTTTTTTGCACTGTATATCCCCAGCACATCTCTGCTCCAAAATATAACTTGCTTGGAATGGAATTAGTACGTATAGATAACTGAATTTTTTAGAGAAAAATAGCACTGTTCCATGGTTGTCTGAATCAACAAAAGAAAAAGTGTTCAAAAAAAAGAAAACATTTATGGCGTCGCAAAAAAAAGCACCTGAAAATTATGTTTTGTAAAATGTACCGGTAGTTGTGATTCAGCACTGTTTTACCTGCCTGGAGTATGTGTAAAAAGTTCTGTATGTTATTAATGAAAAAAGACATTCTGCACATGCTGGCTTTGTATTGCTCAATTTGAAAAATATGTGGAAGTTTAATATTATTTTTTGAACTTCTTTTTTGGAGAAAAAAGTGTAGGGGCAGGGGCCCACTTTTGTCCAGTGGATTGTAAAGGTAATCAGACAGGGGCATCCTCAAGCCTCCTGTTGGCATTTCAGGCAGGTGAATTGCCACCTCCCCTTTCTTTTAAACTGGTAAAGGCATAACTGTTTACAAATGGAAAAAAATGCATACCATTTTAAACTCTTCATTAACTATACTCATCTTTGTCATCTTATCCTTTTTACCAGTTTGGCCTGGTCCAGCTTTATTTTGCTGCCTTGTGGCAGCGGCAGGCTATGACAGGCTACTCTTAGTTGCTGGCTTCCCACTGTGCCCCTGGGCGACGGCACCTTCTTCACCCAGGCACTGGTCCTCTTCGGCAGTGGTGCAGCTCCGACAGTTCTATTAATTTCAGTCATAATTGTTCCTGGTTTATGAATTTTGGGGAGCATATAAAAGTAGGCCACCCTTGGGTATAAGGACATTATAATAAAACCAGCTGACAAATAGAGGCAGCTATCTAACACCATGCACTATGCCAGACTACAGGAGGCTGCCACAGACATCTACATAAAGGATCTTCGAAAATTGCAAAAAGGCCTTCCCTCTAAAATCAAGGATTCCATAATGCAGCTTATACCAGAAGGCCCAAAGTTGGCCTGCTTTTATATGCTCCTCATAAACAAGGAAATCCAGGAAGACCTATAATCTCTGGTATTAGAACTGAAAACTTGTCAGGCTGGGTTGAATTTTGGACCATCTTGGCCACTATGGATGAGGAGTCACTGTATGCCACATGATTACGGTATGGATGCTTGTGCATAGTACCTGTAGGAACACAACCTACCTGCAGATGAAATCACAAAAAGAATACATTTCATCCTGACCCACAACTACTGTTTTGGCCAAGACCTATACTTGCAACAGATGGGCGTGGTGATGTCCTCAAGATTTGCACCACAGTATGCATGTATTTATGGCAAAACTGGAGGAGAAGTGTCTGTCACAATGTGCCACAAAACCAATGGCCTATTTTCGCTACATAGATGACATCCTAATCATCTGGTCTGCAAGCCAGGAAGACCTTATTGATTTCCACAGTTTTAACAACTTCCATTCCACAATAAGTTTAAAACTCACCTAATCACCAAAATAAATCAATTTTCTTGACACCACCATATGTGTTAAAGGAAAGAACTTACGAACATCCATCTGCCATAAACCCACAGACCAACCTTCATACCTTAACCATAATAGCTTCTACCCTATTCACAACAGCAGGATCTTTTCTGATACCATGGACAGAAATGCACATGTGGACAGTCTGAAAGGGGACTTTATTAAGGAGGGATATAACCTTTCAGCAACAGAGGCCTACTTACAAAGAGCACCCCACATCCCCAGAGATACTTGTTTGCAATATAAAGAATCCCAAAAGAAGAATTGTGTCCCCCTGGTTGTCACATACAATCCAAGTCTGGAAGTTCTGAGGAAAATTGGGAAGCAAGCTAAACCCCCTCTACACAGGAATAACAGACTTTCTGAAATATTTCCAGATCCTCCTCTTTTGGCATACAGACAACCCCCTAATCTCAGAAAAGTAATTGTAAGAGGCTCCCTAAGTGACAACACAAAATGGGAAATGGCCTCGCCTGCAGAAAAGGTGTGAAATCTGCGCACGCATGTACACCACCAATAGTATAAAGACACCAGGTATGCAACAAGATTACAAAATACAGTTTAGTTTCACCTCTATATCCCTTAATGTAGTATATCTGACCATCTGTGTGCAGTGCCTCAGCCGTTTACATTGGACAGATGGGGCAAGCTCTTAAATCTGCACAGGTTCACTATTAAAATTAAAAAAAATGGATGTGCCTAACCATTTCTGTAAAGCAGGCTATGGCCTAAGTGATCTTAAACTCTCAGGATGCTTCTGTTCATAAAAGGTGAGATTAGAGTGGGAATGTACTGTAAATGCATCCAAATATTCAAATTGATGGACTGTGGGCTAAACAGGGTTAAACATTTTATGTGTCATTATGACATGTATAGGTTAGATTCACTACAAGGTCTGATATTAAGCAGACTTTCTGATCTGATGTGACTAAGAGAGCAATAAAAGTTGCACTCACTCTCACGCCCCCATTCCAATCTTATCAGCCCATCATTAACCCTTTTGTTGCCAAGCACGTAACACCTACGTGCTGGCTTGGCTGGGCCTTAAGTGCCAAGCCCGTAGGTGTTACGTGCTTGACTTTCCTCGCTTCTAGTTTAAAAAATAAAAATCAAAAATACTCACCTGACCCCTTGTTGGATCCGGCCGGGTCTCCTCTTTAATTTGGTGCCATCCGATCCCCCGTGGGGGGTCGGATGGCTCCAGGAGAGCCCCCGGAATAGGCTGCCCCCCCCCCGCTTCTGCAGCAGCAGCTGCTAACTGTAAAAAAAAAAAAAAAATAAAAATGACATTCACTTACCTCCATGTGCGCTGGCTCCCGCTGTCCCTCCTCTTCACCTGGGGGGCCTCCGATCCCCCCCCAGGACTTACCGATCTTCAGGAGGGAGCCTGGGAGGCTCTCTCCTCTCTTCTTCAAGATGGCGGCCGCCATCTTGCCTCTAAGCCCCGCCCCCTTGGGGGCGGGGCTTATGACGTCATCCCGGTCCCGATCACCGGCTTCAGCTTTCTCAGCTTCTCAGATGCCGGTGATCGGTGCCCTGGAAGGAGGTGACAGGAGATCCTCTGATCTCCTGCCTTCTCCTTCTCTGGATGCCGATCACAGGCATCTGTCAGCTGAGCGGCGAGGGACAAGAGCTTGCAATCGAAGGTAAGTACAGTTAAAAAAATTTTTTTTTTTTTGAATAAAATACTTTTTATTATTGTGTGGTGGTTTTTTTAACAGTTAACCCTTTGTGAGCTGGTAAGGGGTCCATGAGACCCCTTATACCAGTTCACAAGGCTGGGGGGGTGGCAAGTCACCTGCCCTAGCGGGTGACTTGCCATTAACCCCCGCACCCCCATTACCTGCCTCCCCAAAGGCCAGGGGGGGGCAGAAGAGCCTGGGCCCACATAGGCTATGTGGGCTCGTAGGCTGCAGGGTGGGGGGGCCACCAAAGCTGGCCCCCCCACTCTGTGCCTACAAGCCCCCATAGCTGGTCCCGGGCTGGTTACTTTGGGTAAGGGGGACCCCACGTCATTTTTTTTTTTGGATTTTTAAGGGTTTTTAACCCTTAAAAATCCAAAAAAAAATGGGGTCTCCCTCCCCGGGAAGGGGGACCCTATGTCATTTTTTTTTTTTAATTAACCATTTGTCATCCAGCAGCTATAAAAGGCTTCTGGGCAGGAAAGGGTGTCTACCTATACATATGTGGTATCGCTGTAACCGGGAGAAATTGGGGTTTCTCACGCAATAAGATTTTATTGACAAACTTACATTTTTTATTACAAAAAAACTCTACAAATTGTAAAAAAATATATTTTTTTTAATTTTTTTCACACATTTCACCCAAAAATGTTGAGAATACACCTAAAAAATACAAACAAGACATTTCATGTTAAAGCCCAGACTCTGTTGAAAAAAACAATATATAATTTTCCTGGGAAATCCCTGGAAATCCTTTCAAAAATGACAGTTGAACATGTGTAGCGCGAAACAGTGAAACTCAGTCTGGCAACAGGGAGTGGCAAATGCTGCAGGTAGGCTGGCAGCGAAAGGGTTAATTGTCAAAATCCCACTGATTCTTATGTTACAACTACAGTTTTCTGACTTTACTATTTCACGTGTGTCGGTAGAAAAACAAGTGTGCCCACTTTGTAGTTTTGTGTTTAAATGTGTGTCTACGTTACATATCTGTACAATGTCTGATGAAGAAGCTTGAATTGCTTTGAAAGCTTGGATTTTTAAATCTATTGAGTTAGCCAATAAATGATAATACCTTAACCTTGCATTATAAAATGTAATGTATGTGTTTCTGAAGCCTATGTGATGTCATAATATGGCTTTCTTATAGTCCAACCTTATCATCAACGCTATCATGCTAGTCTGGGATTGCTTGTGAATATAGGAGCCTAAAAGTCAGCCAACGCCTGGTGGTACTATGCCAAGTTCTCAATGTTGTTTAGACCAATCTACCACACACCTACCTCCAAAAAACTGCTTGCAATTATAAAATTACTGCTGTGTTCGAGGCCATGGATGGTCACACCAAATATACATTTTCCTTTATGCCTTTTTATATTTACAAGGGACAACGCTGGGAAGTTTCTTGAATAATCAACTTTTCATATAAAAATTGTTCTACAGCATAACATAATTTTGCACATCCATAAAACTTCAACAAAATGTATTATCTATCCATTAACTATAGCAAAGCAGAAACTGTTATATGCCTTGAAAAGCTACTTTTTTAAAGTAAATGAATACTGTGTCTCTATAGTACCAGAAAATGTATAGCCATGGAATACCTGTTTTCATTGTAAATTGTGGAGTGCCACTAACTACTGGAAAATTAAATATAACACTGGAAAAATGCCTAAACTGCATAATAGCGTTATTTATATATTTGGAATTACTATATGGAAGTCTTTAGCATCCGGATGAAAAGTAACACCTAACACGCTGTACTATTTGTATGCAGTTTACATAGTTACAGCAAAAGTAGGAGTATTTGATGCCAAATGCGCCTTCCAAAAAATAACTTTTGACAATGGTATAGTGAGTTTTTGATGCTGAGAGGTCACTTCCCCCCAGGTGGCTTACATAAAAAGGCAACATGGCTTCAGACCTAAGGATTGAATTACTCTTCATCCTTGGTAAGTAATCAATTACAACTGAAAAAGGTACATTAAGAACACATTTAAGACAAACAAAAAAAAGGTAAAACATTTATGCATTTAAATATTTTGTATGCCAAGATACAGCCTCTGTAAAATTCATTATCACATTTTTTTTACTTGATTTTTCACTCACATGCTCATAGTGTTCTTCCTATTTTGACAGTCAATTTTTCATTCTCTTTCCATGTCTTGCAAGGGCAGGTTTGTTCTAAACTGGTAAATGGAAGATGGAAGTTGGAATACATATGGAGAGGTTGAAAGTCTGATCTTAAGCTACCTATATTCTTGGGAAACACATAAGGCACACTCTCATGTACAAGCAGTATGCTGCTTAATAACTTTAATATGATCCAAAATTATGGGATTTATTTAAATTTTCATGAGTTTAATAATAACAATTAACAAATTAGCTTCAGTGTTCAGACATATAAAATGATGGTCATTAAAAACACATCC
The DNA here is from genome assembly GCA_027917425.1 of Gastrophryne carolinensis. NCBI lineage: Eukaryota > Metazoa > Chordata > Amphibia > Anura > Microhylidae > Gastrophryne > Gastrophryne carolinensis. The sequence goes on from CM051239.1 coordinate 139,545,533, forward strand.
AAAGAGGGCTTATCTTTCAATCATTACATAGTGTGATTCTTCTTTCTTTCTGCCCCAAAGTAAGATCAGATTTTCCTAAAAAGTGCAATGAAATACGATGTTTCTAAAAAGAAATAAAAGAATTCAGTCGTAGATATAGCTCTAATATTTCCTTATTGTAGGAGCGATAGTAATTGGATAGGCAGAAAAGAGCATTCTTAAGCAGACTCCACAACCTAAGTTATATCTGTTATCTAAGCTTCTGATATTCCAGTTAAGGTACTTTAAAAGATCAACCATGGTGATAACTTGGAACTAGAAGAAACAATTAAGCTCATTCATGTTGAACACCTATTATTTCTTATGATGCAATGGTTTCTTTTAGAACATTTATCCTTTAAAAGAATGTGAAAAAAGAATAGATTAGCTGGTCATAATTATTCATGGAACCCTCATTGTTTACAGTACTCTACAGTGATTTAATAAAAGGAATATACTCTCTTTATTTAATTCGATTTTTTGATGTAATGATTTTTTTTTTTTTTTTGTCTGTATCACTCCTAAATCAAATCTAGTATGTTCAATATGTGCCCCCTTTTTATCATAACAGTATATATATATTAAATTAAGTTTCATAATGTAAGTTTTCACATGTCGCAATTTATATATGGAGTTAAAATTGATTTATTCTGAATTTTAAAATGTATTTATACAACATAATTTACACTTGTATCATTTACACTTTACAATGGAATGCAAAGTGGAACAAATGTTCATTAAAAACTGTTTATTCTCTTAGTATTATTTACTCACCTTGATAAAATCACCTCTGACTGCCTACAAATGTTGTCCATTGATCATGATTTCTTATATAGTCTTTGGCTATATGTTGACTATAGTGCCAGTTTTGGAGCGCCGGCATTTTAGTCTTTTCTGGTGCTGTGGATTACAATGGCGCTAGAAGTCACCATGGCCGATGCTAACTAATTTGCTTTGATTGTTGCACTAGGTATTGGAGGGCCTGTGTCAGCGCCCGTTGGACCTGTCTGCTGATTATCCCAGCGCCAGTGAGTACCACTTTGTACCGCTGTCTTTTTGGTGCTGGACAGCATATTTTTGAATTTCTTCCTCTTTGAAAAGATTGATGCCGTATTGTTCCGCATCATCACAGTTACAAGAAATCACTGCTGGGGACAAATGGGGCAAACTTTGCAGTGCATTTAGGTTGCATTTTAGTTGTTGTTGTTCAAATTACACATTTGTAACAAAGAGATGACAAGAAAAATGCTTTTCTATTAAAAAAAAGTCATTAGGCAACATCTAGGTCCTGCGTTTCAATTATTGATAAATCCCAATGCAAGTTCTGTACAAATACATGTGTTAATATTAATTATAAGCATTTAACAGTTCATTTGACCTTGGCCTTTTGGGCTTATGATAAATAAGACGCTAGCTGGCAGCAAAAGTGGCACAGCCTGTTTTTGTTTCTTAAAACGCACCCACTGAGACCAAAAAATGGTGCTATATGGCGCTGACGCTTTATTCATAAATAAAGCACCCTGTTAACATTTATTTGATTGGGCCCTTTTAATTATTGCATTTTGGTCTAGGTTTTGATTGGTGCTCTCTAGAGATGAGCAAACGAATCAGCAAGAAATTCAGAACCAGAGAACCAATTATTTTTCCCTGAAATTAGAATTGAATATTTAGCATGTTGTTTACCAGTACCCCCAGATTCTTCTCATCTAATGACTCTCGCAGCTTTACTTGTGCATATGGGGTTTGTACTGTAAAATGCTCTTGCCCTAACCAAAAACTTTGACTTTGGCATGACCATCATAATCAGACTGTCAGAAGCTAAGGATTTCGCTGGAAATGTTTCTCTAAGCTCTTGTTTATCTTATACAATCTTAGCAAGACATTTTCAGCAATAACGGCAAATCTTTATACAGGGTAACAGCTCCATGAATGCTGTTGTATTATCTGAAACACATTCCAGAAAGGCAATTAAACTTCCACAATGTAAGAATACTTTAATGCTCAGCTCCTGCTAAAATGTTGATTGGTAGATTTGTTCCTTTTTTATCACAGCAGAGAAAAGGGAGGCTTAATAAAACTGAAGAGTTACAGTTACAACAGTTACAACTATAATGGGCCTTATATATTTTTGAAGGGTGCATTATGTTCTAGATCACTATGGGGGTTATTTAAGAATGGATAGCGCCAGGTAGAGCTTGGTAGCGACAGGTAGCATCTGGTAAACGCCGGGCACTGTACGCAAAACCACATTTAAAAAAGCTAATCTGTTGAGCGCCTCTAACAGCGCCATGTAGCGTCACATGTATTAATACAGGTGGCTCAGCACATAGCGCCGGCGCTCTTGGTTGGCTCAGGAGCTCACACGCCAGCGCGTAGTAACTGTCGCTCTGTAGCGCTCTCCCATACATTTCAATGGCCTTTCATTAGTTGTGTATAAATAGCATGTTTGGAATTTTTTTTTTGGGGGGGGGGGTCAAATCGTTGTGTGATCTCTCCTGGCAGCAAACAAACACTTTTATACGTATTTTTTGGACTTCTTATATTTATATGCAGAATTCTATTTACAGGTACTACTGGCACTAAAGTGTTCAAAAGACTTTGATCACACAGCGTCTGGTGCGCTATGCTAGAGTGCCTGTAGAGTGTGTCTAGTTTTTCGTTAAATATGGTGTGGAGCACCGAGTGCTGGACGCACTGAGCTGGCGCTACCTGTTGCTCACTGCAGCACTGTACTGTTGTTAGAACGCCCAACACACATCACATTCATCAATGCCGGCCAGGTTACTAGAGCAACCGAGACACTCTGTTACAGCGCCCGATACCCGTTTACAGTGTCTACTAGCGGTCGCTCTAAGCACCGCTATACAGACGCTCATCTGGCAATACCTGGCGTTAGTAGTGAATCAGTCTCTTTGTTGTCTTTTCTTTCCACTTAGAGCCCCAATGTTATTAAAGTGTGTTTAATGAAATCCAACCCCCTCCCCCATTTAAGGGTAAGGCAAAGAGTGCTCTCTTAACACATGTAGTAAAGGATTATTCACTTTTCTACAGTAGGAGGAAGACGGGAGTGTATCATTCTGGTGGGCTGCTTCTCTTCTCCTGGCCTCAGCCATTATAATAAAGGGAGAGGGGTAGGATTTTCCTGCCTCCATCGCCTGAACATTTCTGGAGTGGGGGCAGATGACGACAGGAGGACTTTTTCTGGCTTCTGTGCTAAATTATAAGGTCGATGGGGCGAAGATTAAGGAGGCTGACCCGCCTTCCCTAAAGTGCATCACCCTTTTGCAGTTAGTCTGGAGCACTGCCTGTTTGGATGCTTTTAGATTCAATTGTTAAAACCTTTGTTTTAAGAATGCTGGCTCTTTATCGCTTTACTGCTACTTGTAAGGATGCCGAAATTAATTACTTATCCATGGTTACCCTGCATACATGTTGTATGTATTGCAATATATTTTAAAGCGAACCAAAACCCAGGAATTTTACTTACCTTGGTTTTTGTCTGCATTGCTGAGGCATCCTAAATTTGGGTATTGTGCTTGGTGTTATAAGGCTTGCTTCCAATTACTCAGTTAGGAAAACTAATTCCCTGAAGCTCCTGGCACATGATGTTGTGCTGAAATTAATGCCAGAGGAGGTTTGGAACCTTGTGGTCAGCAGAAAATTGATAACTTATATATACTATGGGTCTTAGCCCTTGCCAAGCTTTTTAGCTTTACATGGCCTACCACTTTGTGGTTAAGTTACTGTGGTTGCTAAATGATTACAGTTTTCAATATTGCCACCCACAGCTCATCATGGAATATCAATGGAAAACTTGGCCATGGTATCAACATATTAAAAACCTAGGTGCTTGATTGTATACACCTATGACAATGTGTCGGAATAGTAACTATATTGCATTCAATGACCAGTAGTCTTTATGGGGGAGCTGTCCAAGAATAGGTTCTGACACTGGATTCCATAAACTATTATTTAAAGCATTTTGTTCTAACCTAAAACAATTGTTTCTTAATAATAATGGTGTTTAACAGGGGCGTAACTATAGGGGGTGGATCTGCATCGTGCCCCAGGTCAGGAAGCCCCATCATTGTTGCTCCTTCACCTTTTTTATCAGATTTGTTTTAGTTTTTAGTTGTCTAAGGGAATCCAATTGTGCTAAAATAACAGGAAAAAGGGCCACTATATGAGCCATGACAGGGCCCCATTTAATGTTTGCCCAAGGGCCCCATAACATTTAGTTACACCACTGGTGTTTAACATATCCTTCCCCGATATTTAACAAATAATGTGAAACTCAACTTCTAGCCAAATTCATTAGGACCATTCCTAATGAACCTTCCTTTCCCCTTGCTGGCTCTTTTGCTCTTGGTTTTTCTTCTCGCTCCTTCTTATATTATATACTCCTGTGCTTTTCATATTTCCTCCTAACAAATGTCATAATTAGTCTTTATCCTTTACTCAGACAGATCATGTGGGGCTTAAGCATTTAGGTTCTATAAAATGGTTGCTATAACTCAAGTGGAACATCATAGATTTCAGTCTTTTATCTCTACTTTTATCCTATTGTATAAATATATGTAGTCTCACAAACTAGTGGTTTGTTCAGCATTCTGGAGCCTATTGTTGGATTTCTTAATAAGGATGGTGTAATATTCGAATCTGTCTGTGTTCCAATATGTCTAGTGAAAAACAATAAAAGATCTTTTGCAAGAAAATAAGCTTGATTACACCAAAATAGATTTCTCTAAACCGATGCACACATCACAAAAAAAAAGATATCAATGCTTTGAGTTAACACTCTGCCCTCCTTAACCCTTTAAGTGCCAGACCACGTTTCACTATTTTGCGCTACATATGTTCAACCTTGTTTTTTTAAGGGATTTCCCAGGAAAATTATATATTGTTTTTTCAGCAGAGTCTGGGCTTCAACATGAAATGTTTTGTATGGCCTTTTTTTAGTGTATTCTCAATACTTTGGGTGAAATATGTGCAAAACAATTTTAAAAAAATCTATTTTTTGCAATTTGTAGTGTTTTTTTGTGATAAAAAATGTAAGTTTGTCAATAAAATCTTTTTGTGTGTAAAACCGCAATATCTCCCGGTTACAGCAGTACCACATATGTATAGGTAGACACCCTTTCCTGCCCAGGAGACTCCCCCAAACTGAAACAGAGCTTTAGGAGATTTTCAGATAAAATACAACTGTGATATGTGCTATGCGCACCTTGCAGTTTTTCCAGAAAAGCAACCCTTTACATTTGAAATACCCCCCACAAACGATATATTCTATGGAAGTACACGCCTCAAGCTTTCTAGGCATACCAGGCTTGTTTATGTGGGCATAGTTTTCTGCAAGTAATCCCTCAATCAATTCTTTGGTTGCACAGAGTTTCCCTAAAAAAGAATAAAAAGGAAGAATCAAAGCTAAAAAAAAAACTATATACAAAGGCAACATGCCCCGAACAGAACAATACCCAGCATGCATAGCTACTGTCAAGGGAAGAGTTTCCAAACACCACAAAGTAAAGCATGTGCATAACGGTAATTTTACTTGAAAATGTCAGCTCTGCAGACAAAGTGCGCACCTTGCAATTTTTCAACCAAAACAACCCTTTACATTTGGAATACCCCCGATAAACTATATATTCCCTGAAAGTACACGTTTTTTATTTTTTTAGTACTTACCTCCCATCCACCCTCGTCCACTGTGTCCCGTGCTGATCACTCTGGCTTCTGCTCTCCTGCTGCTGCTGGAAGCCTTTTATAGCTGCTGGGCGAGTATAAGGGGTTAATTAAAAAAAAAATAACGACATAGGGTCCCCCCTCCTAGGGTTAAAAACCTTTAAAAATCCCCAAAAAATGACATGGGGTCCCCCTTACTCATCATAACCAGCCCGGGACCAGCTAGGGGGCCTTGTAGGAACAGGGCACAGGGGCCAGCTTTGGTGGCCCCCCGCCCTGCTAACTACAAGCTCCGTGGGCCGGGCTCTTCTGGCCCCCCTGGGCTTTGGGGAGGCAGGTAATTGGGGGTGTCGGGGGTTAATAGCAAGTCACCCGCTAGCCGCAGGTGACTTGCCAGCCCCAAGCCTTGTGAACTGGTATAGGGATCTAATGGACCCCTTACCAGTTCACAAGGGGTTAACAGTAAATATAAAACACACACACACATTAAAAAAAATGACATTTATTTTTTTTTTTTAGCTACTCCCCTCCGATGTCCCCATCCTGTCCCACGATGCTCCGATGGCAGCTGCTGGTGATCAGTGGAGGTGGCGGGTCATCGATGACGTCACCCACAAAGGGCTGGGGTAGCTGCCGGCGACCCTGGAGGTGAGTGAGAAGGAGATTTCTCGCCCTCTCCTCACCACAGAAAAGCCCGGGGGGTGATTGAAGGCACCCCCGGTGAAGAGGACACCTCGCGGGAGGGATTGCGGCCACAGGTGAGTAAATGTCTTTTTTTTTACAGTTAATTGTGCCATCGACCGAAGCGCGGGGGGGGTGCTATTTTGGGTGGTCTCCTGTAGAGAGAAGAGCCCCGGGGGGAGGGATCGGATGCCCCCGGGTGAAGAGAAGACCCGGCTCAATCCAACGAGGGGTCAGGTGAGTTTTTAACTTTTATACTTTTTTCTGTGGGGATTAAATTTCAGCTATGTGAGACTCACATAGCTGGCACTAGAAGGGTTAAACCCCAGAAGGAGCATTTTTTCTCTCATTACTATGAGTTTTAAAGATATCATAAAGAATAAGGCCTACAGATGCAGACACACATGACTCAACTTTCATTGGCAGCAAGTCTGGAATTACTGAAACAATATGCCTGTATGCCCAATTGGTAACTGTAGTGCTTATCCCAAAAATGTATCCTCAGATAACTTGAATGCAAACCAACATTGCATGTTATTAATCTGTTTATTACTTGCTGTTAAATCAATTACTAACTGTTAAAAATGATTTTTTGCCCCCCAGCACTACCCCAGCACAGCACAAGTGGGAAGATTGAAAGCTGCTTAATACAGGTTTAAATTAAAATAAATTAGCCTATTAAGGGTCACCGTTTCACTAAGGATAAACAATAAAAGGAATAATTGGCCACTTTTTCATTTTAGTGTGTCTTGTGTTAATAAAACATCCTTACATATGCTATTACCAATATGCTTCATCTTGGAGGTGGATTCCTAGGATGATAAGCAATTGTGAATTCTGCCTCATATTTGCAGTGTCTTCCTGATGTTTAGGTAAAGTGATTTAGAACATTACTTTCTGCTCACCTGACCTATTTTGTGGGCAATGTTCTCCTTACCAGACCTTTGCTGTCTCTAGACAGAGTTGATTTTGTGTAGCTTTCATTTCATATATATATATATATATATATATATATATATATATATATATATCCATTGGCCCCTTCCAAGTCAGGAGAAAAATTAATGATGTGACATTAGAACTTCAGTTACCTCATTCATACAGGATCTACCATGTATTCTACTAGTCTATGTTGAAGGCATCTTGGCCACCTATTTCCAGTTCTCCAGCTCCAGAGCCTGTTGTGGTTGAAGGTATGCAAGAATATGAGGTTGAAGAGATCCTTGACTCAAGAAGAAGCAGGTGAGGGTTACAATATCTTGTTAAGTGGTCAGGTTATATTCTTGGGAACCCGCAAGAAATATCCATGCTCCCTTACTTATTTGAATGTCCTATCTGAACAATCCTGACAGGCCAAGACCTGAGGTTGTCCAGAGGCCACCCCATGGGGGGGCATTGTCAATGTAGGAGACCCGGTCTTACATGCACTGGTGTGCATGCACTCATCACTATGGTTGTGTGTTAGTACACTCACCCTCAGTCATGTGCCTTGCGTGTTTCTGTTCGGGCGGTGTGTGGTCAGAGGCACGCATGGTCAGTAAAGTGATCGGTGCTCTGGTTTGCACATGCCTGGATGGTCCCTGGACTCTAGCTATATAAAGCGGCGGCCATCTTGCTTGTGCGCATTTCAGCCTTGCATTGCGGCCAGAGCACAGCTAGTTAGAGACAGGGACAGAGAGTTAGAGATAGGTAGGAAGAGTCAGAGAGGCAGACAGAGAGGTAGACAGAGCCAGGGAAAGATAAGGAAAGATAGGGAAAAACCGGAATCATCCATCCAGGGACAGCTTAGAAGTGACAGTGAAAATATTTTTTTTTTCATTAGCCAGATCAGTTTTCAATTCGATTTCAGTTCTTTGTGCTGTAAATCTGCCTTGCCACTGTGCATGCCATCTATGCAGTGGCTTATTTAACCCTATCTGTTACACACAAGCATTTATCATAATATAACTGGATTAGTTTAAATATTTTTTGGTCTGCCTTTAAGCAAAAAAACACCAGCCCACCTGGGTATCCCAAACCTGCACTTAGCAGCCTATCTGTTATACTAAATACGCTTGTTGATCCTTCCTCAGCTGAATCAAAGTATTGCATTTTGAATTGGTTTTTGGTCTGCCTTTAACAAAAAAAAACACCAGGCCGCAGGGCATCCCAAACCTGCACTAGGCAGCCTATCTGTTATACTAAATACGCTTGTTGATCCTTCCTCAGCTGAATCAAAGTATTGCATTTTGAATTGTTTTTGGTCTGCCTTTAACAAAAACACCCCAGGCCGCAGGGCATCCCAAACCTGCATTAGGCAGCCTATCTGTTATACTAAATATGCTTGTTGATCCTTCCTCAGCTGATTCAAAGTATTGCATTTTAAATTGGTTTTTGGTCTGCCTTTAACAAAAAAAACACCAGGCCGCAGGGCATCCCAAACCTGCATTAGGCAGCCTATCTGTTATACTAAATACGCTTGTTGATCCTTCCTCAGCTGAATCAAAGTATTGCATTTTGAATTGGTTTTTGGTCTGCCTTTAACAAAAAAAACACCAGGCCGCAGGGCATCCCAAACCTGCATTAGGCAGCCTATCTGTTATACTAAATACGCTTGTTGATCCTTCCTCAGCTGAATCAAAGTATTGCATTTTGAATTGGTTTTTGGTCTGCCTTTAACAAAAAAAACACCAGGCCGCAGGGCATCCAAAACCTGCATTAGGCAGCCTATCTTTTATACTAAATACGCTTGTTGATCTTTCCTCAGCTGAATCAAAGTTTTGCATTTTGAATTGGTTTTTGGTCGGCCTTTAACAAAAAAAACACCAGGCCGCAGGGCATCCCAAACCTGCATCAGGCAGCCTATCTGTTATACTAAATACGCTTGTTGATCCTTCCTCAGCTGAATCAAAGTATTGCATTTTGAATTGGTTTTTTGTCTGCCTTTAACAAAAAAAACACCAGGCCGCAGGGCATCCCAAACCTGCATTAGGCAGCCTATCTGTTATACTAAATACGCTTGCTGATCCTTCCTCAGCTGAATCAAATTATTGCATTTTGAATTGGTTTTTGGTCTGCCTTTAACAAAAAAAACACCAGGCCGCAGGGCATCCCAAACTTGCATTAGGCAGCCTATCTGTTATACTAAATACGCTTGTTGATCCTTCCTCAGCTGAATCAAAGTATTGCATTTTGAATTGGTTTTTGGTCTGCCTTTAACAAAAAAAACACCAGGCCGCAGGGCATCCCAAACCTGCATTAGGCAGCCTATCTGTTATACTAAATACACTTGTTGATCCTTCGTCAGCTGAATCAATGTATTGCATTTTGAATTGTTTTTTGTCCTGCTGCCGAAACACTAGGCCGCAGGGCATCCCAAACCTGCACTTAGCAGCCTATCTGTTATACTTAATACGCTTGTTGATCCTTCCTCAGCTGAATCAAAATATTGCATTTTGAATTGGTATTTGGTCTGCCTTTAACAAAAAAAACACCAGGCCGCAGGGCATCTCAAACCTGCACTTGGCAGCCTATCTGTTATACTAAATACGCTTGTTGATCCTTCCTCAGCTGAATCAAAGTATTGCATTTTGAACTGTTTTTTGGTCTGCCTTTAACAAAAAAAACACCAGGCCGCAGGGCATCCCAAACCTGCATTAGGCAGCCTATCTGTTATACTAAATACGCTTGCTGATCCTTCCTCAGCTGAATCAAAGTATTGCATTTTGAATTGGTTTTTGGTCTGCCTTTAACAAAAAAAACACCAGGCCGCAGGGCATCCCAAACCTGCATTTGGCAGCCTATCTGTTATACTAAATACGCTTGTTCATCCTTCCTCAGCTGAATCAAAGTTTTGCATTTTGAATTGGTTTTTGGTCTGCCTTTAACAAAAAAAACACCAGGCCGCAGGGCATCCCAAACCTGCATTAGGCAGCCTATCTGTTATACTAAATACGCTTGTTGATCCCTCCTCAGCTTAATCCTTTAAGTGCCAGCCTACCTGGAGTTTTTGTTACGCTTTGTTGCCAGACCATTTTTCACTATTTTGCACTATGCATGTTCAACTGTGGTTTTTGAAGGGATTTCCAGGGATTTCCCAGGAAAATTATATATTGTTTTTTTCAGCAGAGTCTGGGCTTTAACATAAAATGTCTTGTTTGTCATTTGTCAAGTGTATTTTTAATATTTTGGGGTGAAATATGTGAAAAAAAATTAAACAAATCTATTTTTTACAATTTGTAGTGTTTTTGTAATAAAAAATGTAAGTTTGTCAATAAAATCTTATTGCGTGTGAAATCCCAATTTCTCCCAGTTACAACGGTACCACATATGTATTGGTAGACACCCTTTCCTGCCCAGGAAACTCCCCCAAACTGCACCTTGCAGTTTTTTAATAAAAACAAACCTTTACATTTGAAATACCCACCACAAACTATATATTCTCTGGAAATACATACTTCAAGCTTTCTAGGCGTACCAGTCTTGTTGATGTTGCCACAGTTTTCTGGAAGTTCTCCCTCAATGTATTCTTTGGTTACACAGAGCTTCCCTAAAAAAGGATAAAAAAAGCAGGATCAAAGCCACATTTTCCTAAAAAAAACTATATGCAAACAAGAAAAAACAAGTTAATCTGAAAAAGCAACATCCCCCCAACCGAACGATACCCAACATGCATAGCTAGCTACTGTCAAAAGAAGAGTTGCCAAACACCAAAAAGTAAAGCATGTGCACAATGGTAATTTTGCTTGAAAATTTCAGCTCTGCAGACAAAGTGCGCACCTTGCGCTTTTTCTACCAAAACAACCCTTTACGTTTGGAATACCCCCCACAAACCATACATTCCTTGAAAGTACACATGATAAGCTTTCTAAGCGTTCCCAGCATGTTGTAGTGGGCCCATCTTCTGAAAGTAATCCCTCAAAGAATTCTTTGGTCGGACAGGGTTCCCTTAAAAAATGTATAATAAAGCAGAATAAAAAATGAGTTTTCCTAAAATATCAATATGCAAACAGAAAAAAACAAGCTAAATCTAAAAGTGCAAGGTCCCCCGAGCAGAACGATACCCAACATGCATAGATACTATTAACCCTTTTAACTGCCAGCCTACTTGAGATTTTGTCACACTCTCTTGACAGGTCATTTTTAACCATTTTGCGCTATGCTTAACTGTGATTTTTGCAGGTATTTCCAGGAAAATTATATATTTTATTTTTGCGGCAGAGTTTAGGCTTTAACATGAAATGTCTTGTTTGTAATTTTTGTACTGTTTTTTAAAATATTTTTGTTAAATATTGTAAATTAAACAAAACAAAATAAAAAAAAAAATTTTAGAATATTGTCTCCTTTATTTCAAATAAAACCTTTTTTTTTAAAGAAAACCATATTGCATGTGAAAGCCGCATTTCTCCCGATTACAACGGTACCACATATGTATCGGTAGCCCTCCGTTACTGTTCAGAAGACGCCCCCAAACTGAAAAGAACACTTTATAACATGTAAAAATAAAATACAACTACAATCCACACTATAAAGGGTTAAATCAAGAAAAAAATTGGCACGGGGTTCCCCTTCCAAGGGGGGGTGGGGGAAATCCCCATTTTTTTTATTTTAAGGGTTAAAAACCCTTAAAAATTCCCATAAAAATGACATGTGGGCTACTAGCCCACATAGCCACTAGGCCATTGGGGAGGCAGGTAATGGGGGGTCTGGGGGTTAATGGCAAGTCACCCACTAGCCGCAGGTGACTTGCCAGACCCAGAGCCTTGTGAACTGGTATAAGGGGTCTCATGAACCCCTTACCAGTTCACAAAGGGTTAACTGTTCAAAAAAAAAGACACCAGACAAAAGTATTTTATTAAAAAAAATTTTTTTTTTTTACTGTACTTACCTCCGATTATAAGCTCTTGTCCCTCGCCGCTCTGCTGACAGATGCCGGTGATCGGCATCCAGAGAAGGGGGAGGCAGGAGATCAGAGGATCTTTTGCCACCTCCTTCCCCGGGCACCGATCACCGGCCTCTGACAGCTGAGAAGGCTGAAGCCGGTGATCGGGGCTGGGATGACGTCATTAGCCCCGCCCACAAGGGGGCGGGGCTTAGCGGCAAGATGGCGGCCGCCATCGAGGAGGAAAGGGGAGAGAGCCTCCCGGGCTCTCTCCTGAAGAAGTCCTGGGGGGGGATCGGAGGCCCCCCATGTGAAGAGGGGGGACAGCGGGAGCCAGCGCACACGGAGGTAAGTGAATGTCATTTTTTTTTATTTTTTTTACAATTAGCAGCTGCTGCTGCCGAAGCGGGGGGGCGGCCTATTCCGGGGGCTCTCCTGGAGCCATCCAACCCTCCACAGAGGATTGGATGGCACCAAATTAAAGAGGAGACGCGGCTGGATCCAACAAGGGGTCAGGTGAGTATTTTACTGTTATATTTTTTTTACTGTGGGGGTTTAAATTCAGCTACGTGAGTCTCACGTAGCTGGCACTTAAGTGGAGTAGAGGCTGCTACGTGAGTTTCGCGTAGCTGGCACTAGAAGGGTTAATCAAAGTATTGCATTTTGAATTGGTTTTTGGTCTGCTGCAAAACGCTAGGCCACAGGGTATCTCATATTGCCAATTTTCATACTATCTGGTGCAGATAAGTAGTCCCTCACTTTATTTAGCTTCTTCTTTTTAAAGTTAAACACATTTTTTATCGTACCTATTGCTCACTTCAAATACATAAAAATGTCAGGCAGACAAGTGCAAGGATGTTCAAAGAGGAGTGGCAGAGGCAAAGATTCAGCAGACAGAGATCGCAGCAGACTAGGAGCGTGTGGCAGCAGGAGTCACGGTGAGAGACCTGAACTGCCAGTATCTGCTAGCGGTCGTGTCTCCACCAGTAACGCATCTGCCGTGGTAGATTGGTTAACGCGCTCATCAACTTCATTGCAAGTTACATCTGAGACCCCCAGTCTAGGGTCGGTAGGTTCCTCTGACACAACCCTGAGTTGGCATGCCCCGAGAGCAGTCTCTGTCCTCCCATTGCCTCTGTCCTACACCGTTCCCTCCCCCAGTGACGTATCCTATGCTTTGGGTTCAGCTCCACTCTTTAGTGAGGAGGACGATCAGATAGAGCACAGTCAGCAGCTACTGCCCAGCCAAGAAATGGAGGTGGCTTCTTTAGCTAGGCAGACAAATAGTGATGTGGACAGTGTCGTGGGTGTTGCGAGCGTTCCAGCTCCTGCGCCAGACACTGTTGAGGAAACCGAGAACATCAGTGACGTGCAGCCACAACTCGGTGATGATGATGATGAAGAAGCCGATCGCACTTGGGAGCCGGGTGCAGAAGAGGCTTCATCGTCATCATCAGGAGAAGAGGGGCGCAGGTTGCCCCGGAGTCAGCAGCTGAGGCAGCAAGGTGTTAGCAGCATGGTTGGCAGTCAGCATGGGGGCAGAATTGTAAAGTCTGGAGCCAAACGGGGCAGGGTAAAGCACCTGCTGCGCGGCAGGCTACCTTATCGGGAGGTAGTGGAGCAGGAGTGCCTGGAGTTGGCGACAGTAGCAGTGAATCAGTGCGGCCTGTTGGTGGGAAAAGTAGCTACTCGGCAGTGTGGCAGTTTTTCCTGAAGCATCCGCAGGAGGATAACATGGCCACATGCAAGATATGTAGGCAGAAGGTGAAGCGTGGCCAGGGCCCAAATGTTGGCACCATGACCCTGCGTCAACATATGATGCGTCACCATAAAGCGGCCTGGGAGAAGCGAGGCTCCGAAGAGGTGGTCCAGCCTGCTTCCTCACCAAGTGGCACAGCGCTCCCAATTTCTGCCAACCAAGGCTCCAGCACCTCAGCCGAAGGCAGCTGTGCGTCATACCCATCCTCTGTCGCTCCTGCTCCTCCTCCTCCAAGTCATGCATCCCGCCAGCAATCCATCAGCGAAGCCATGTCCAAGAGACAGCAGTATGCACCCACTCATCCTATGGCGCAGAAGCTGAATGTGCTCCTGTCCAAGTTGCTGGTGCTGCAGTCGCTCCCTTTTCAGGTGGTGGACTCTGCACCTTTCAGAGAACTGATGGCTTGTGCCGAGCCGAGGTGGAGAGTCCCAAGCCGCCATTTCTTTGCCAAGAAGGCAGTACCAGCTCTGCACACTTTGGTTGAAGAGAAGGTGGGCCAGTCCTTAAGCCTGTCGGTGTGTAGCAAAGTGCATGGCAGCGCCGACATCTGGAGCTGTAACTACGATCAGGGACAGTACATATCGTTTACGGCCCACTGGGTGAATGTGGTCCCTTTGCAGCAGCAGCAACTTGGACAGGTCACGCCGCTTCGGCCTCCGCGCTCCCTGCCCGTTGGGCCTGTGACACCGTTCGACTCGGCCTCCTCATCCTCCGCCATCTCCTCACCCTCCACTGTAGGCTCAAGTCTCAGTGCCCCTCCAGTCTACCATGTGTGCAGGGCACGGAGGTATCATGCTGTGCTTCACATGGTTTGTCTTGGCAAACGGAGTCACACAGGGGAGGAACTGTGTCACGGCCACTGCCACCTCCTTACCTGGCCTTCGCTCCCCCGCCGACTCCTCTCGGCGGGATGCACGTCTGCTGCAGCCGGCGGCGGGTCGGCGTCGCTCCTGCCCGCCCGCCGCTCGGCTGTCACGAGCAGCTGCTCAGGCGGCTTCCGGCTCGGCGGCGTCGGGAGCGGTCGCGCCGCTCTCTGTGCGGCACGCTCCCGGCGCGTGTCCACGCACGCGCGCGCACGCGCGTCTCAAGTCCTCCTATGCTCTCCGGCGGCGCTGCGCACTGCGCGCCCGCCGGAGGTGATTTAATTGGGCCAATGAGCCCTAGGTATTAAAGGGCATGTGCCCAAATACAGTCCGCCTCCCTACAGTGAATTGGGCCAATGAGCCCTTGCTATTAAAGGGCATGTGCCCTATAACACTGTCCGCCTCCCTATTCAAACTGGGCAATCAGCCCAGAGATCCCAGTTGCTCCAATCACTACACTCCTCCCCGCAGCCAATCCAGTCAGTCCCCATCCTATATAAGTATTCACCCTGCAGTCAGTCGTTGCCCGTTATAGCGTGCTACTGGGTGTGATTTGGATAGCTCTTCTCCTTGTGATTTTTGCCTTGTTCTGACCATCCCTGATTGCCGCCTGGACCGACCTTGCTTGCTCTTCGACTACGATTCTGCCTGCTCCTTTGTACCGCGAACTTCTGACCTCCCGTTGTGACCCTTGGCTTGCCCCTGACCATTCTTCTGTCTAACCCTTCTGTACCGTGCCTCCTCGGATTGACCACCCGTGTATGACCCCTGTCCGTTTTTCGCTACTCAGTCTAGTCCCAGGATTCATCTGCCTTCCCCTGCATAAATCAGCATCCTTTGTGCTAATAAGACCTGGGGGCAACCGTGTCCGGTGAGGCGTGTCTAGCGTCCCGGCAAACGGGGGCTTACTATAGGTGAAGAAAGCAGCGGAGATTGGGGGTTGCTGGTTTATTGGAAGGTGGGTGTCTCCGGGACCTGACATTATAACGGGCCAACATAAGAAGAAATACCTTCTAGATGGAAGAACTGATACAACAGGTTCAAGCCATGGCCACTGCCATCAACCAGCTGGCCCAACGAGTGGCCACTCAAGAGAGTCGTCAGATGCCTGCGCCAGCGGATCCTAGTCCGGCCATCGAGCCCAAGATTCCTCTCCCGGAAAAATTTTTGGGGGATCGGGCGAAGTTTTCTAACTTCAAAAATTCTTGTCAGCTCTACTTCCGCCTTCGACCCCACGCGTCTGGATCCGAAGCGCAACGTGTTGGCCTGGTCATTTCACTCCTCCAGGGCGACCCACAGACCTGGGCGTTTGGTTTAGCTCCGACTGATGAAGCCTTGCAGTCAGTCTCTTCATTTTTTTCGGCCATGGAACTACTCTATGCTGACCCAGATCGGGCTGCGACAGCGGATTCCAAATTACGGAACCTGAGACAGGCTAAACGTTCTGCTGAAGAATATTGCGCAGAATTTCGGCGATGGGCTATAGATTCGAAGTGGAATGATCCGGCTTTATGTAGCCAATTTAGGATTGGACTCTCTGACAACATCAAGGACACTTTGGTGAATTATCCTTTGCCAAAAAGCCTAGACGAATATATGCAGCTGGCTATCAGGGTGGATCGACGTCTCCGCGAGAGACGCCAGGAAAGAGACAAGGACCAACCTTGGGGATCCTCACGTCAAGAGCCAAGTTTCAAGGGGGCAGCCGCTTCCTCTCCTTCCTTATCACCAGAGGAACCAATGCAGCTTGGTGTTACCCATCTCTCTCAGGCGGAGAAAGTTCGGCGCAGATCCGAAGGCCTCTGCCTCTATTGTGGTAATCCGGGTCATTTTGCCAAGACCTGCCCGAACAAGGCTCCGGTGGCGGGAAACTTCAACGCCTAGATCCTGCAGAGGGACTTCTTCTAGGCGGTCAGGTATCGTTCCCTCCTGATAATCGGGTACTCCTACCCGTTACACTCTCTTGGGGTCCTTCCCGGACTATTGCCTCCGCCTTCATTGATAGTGGAGCGGCTGGCAATTTCCTAGATAGATCCCTAGCCATCACTCTTGGGATTCCGTTTATTCCATTAGAAAATCCCCTTCGGGTCCTGGCGGTTAACAATAAGCCCATTGAGGGGGGGTTGGTCTCCTACAAGACCCCTTGGGTAAAATTAGTCGTAGGATCTGCCCACTCGGAAGAAATAGAATTTCTGGTTATTGAAAGTCCCGTATCCCCTATTGTTTTAGGATTTCCCTGGTTAAAGATCCATAACCCAGTGATAGATTGGAGGTCTGGGGATCTGGTGAAATGGAGTCCTTCATGTCAAAATCATTGTTTCTCCATATCCCTTAGAATCACACCTATTGTCCTTGATGGGTTACCTCTAGTCTATGCAGAATGGGCAGACGTATTTTCGGAAAAATCCGCCGACATTCTTCCACCCCATAGGGCCTACGACTGTCCTATTGAGTTACTCCCAGGTACTATGCCCCCTAGGGGGAAACTATATAATCTCACTAGATCTGAAGAGCGGGCTATGAAAGATTACATCACCGAAAACCTCCAGAAAGGTTTTATCCGTCCTTCCACCTCCCCTGCCGGTGCTGGATTCTTCTTCGTTGAGAAGAAGGACGGCGGCTTACGCCCCTGTATAGACTATCGAGGGTTAAATAAGATTACTGTAAAGAATAGGTATCCCCTACCACTAATCAATGACCTTTTTAATCAGGTCTCTGGGGCCCAGGTCTTCTCCAAGTTAGACCTTCGAGGGGCATATAACCTTATTCGCATACGGCAGGGGGATGAATGGAAAACGGCCTTCAATGTAAAAGATGGGCATTATGAATACTTAGTGATGCCATTCGGGTTATGTAATGCTCCTGCAGTGTTTCAAGATTTTGTCAATGACATATTTCGTGATTTTTTGGGTCAGTTTCTCGTGGTCTATTTGGATGACATACTGATTTTTTCCCGCTCCCTGGTGGAGCACCGTCAACATGTCAAAGCGGTGTTGCAGAGATTGCGGGAAAATCGTCTGTATGCTAAAATCTCCAAATGTGTTTTTGAAGTGTCTGAAATCCCGTTCCTAGGATTTATAATCTCCAAGCGGGGGTTGGTGATGGATCCTTCCAAGGTTTCTGCTATTCTTGAGTGGGAACAACCTAGAACCCTAAAGGCGCTTCAGAGATTTTTAGGATTTGCGAATTTTTATAGGCAATTCATAAAGGGTTTCTCGTCCATAGTGAGTCCTTTAACAGACCTCACTCGTAAGGGCGCTTTTGTTGAGGAGTGGCCTCCCTCAGCTAAAAACGCCTTTCATGTGTTAAAAGAGACTTTCACCTCCGCTCCCATTTTGATACATCCCGACATCCGGCTTCCATTTCTATTGGAGGTTGACGCCTCGGAACTGGGAGTAGGAGCTGTTCTTTCTCAGTATGCCGGCAATCCTGAGAAACTACATCCTTGTGCATTCTTCTCTCGGAAATTTTCACCCGCTGAACGCAATTACGATGTTGGGAATAGGGAGCTATTGGGTATTAAACTGGCCTTTGAAGAATGGCGTCACTGGCTAGAAGGTTCCCTGCACCCTATCACTGTATATACTGATCACAAGAATCTAGAGTACTTAGAGTCCGCCAAGAGACTCAACTCCCGTCAGGCGCGCTGGGCACTCTTCTTTTCTCGATTCAATTTTATTATCACCTATAAGCCGGGGAAGAAGAATGCCAAAGCAGATGCCCTATCCCGTAATTTCGGGGATAGTAAGGATCAGAGCGGTCCTCCAGAATCGATTTTGCCTTTAGGTTGTGTTGTGGCTACTCTTCTCCCTGACTTGTCTAGCTCGTTAATGCCATTTCAGGTTGATACTCCTCCTGGTAAACCCTCTGATTGTTTATTTGTCCCACCTCATTTGCGTCTGGCCGTTTTACAGGAACTACATGATGCCAAGTCTGCCGGTCACTTAGGCGTTCGGAAGACCTTGGCTATCGCCAAACGTCATGTCTGGTGGCCCACCATCCGACGCGATACTTCCGCCTTTGTCGAAGCATGTCCGGTATGTGCTCGGAGTAAGGCTACTCATGGGTCTCCTACAGGATTATTAGTTCCTTTAGAAATTCCTACTGAACCATGGTCGCACATATCCATGGATTTTATTGTTGATCTCCCTCCGTCACAAGGGAATTCTGTAATTTGGGTGGTGGTGGACCGCTTCAGTAAAATGGCACACTTTATTCCATTGATAAGACTTCCGTCGGCACCGGATTTAGTACAGTTATTCATTAAACATGTTTTTCGCCTCCATGGTCTACCGCAGAATATTGTTTCAGATCGAGGAGTTCAGTTTGTATCCCGTTTTTGGAAAGCTTTCTGCAATCGTTTAGGTATTAAAGTGTCGCTCTCTACCGCCTATCACCCTCAGTCTAACGGACAGACTGAACGGGTAAATCAATGTTTAGAACAATATCTACGCTGTTTCGTCTCCGATCGCCAGGAACAATGGGCGGAATTCATCGAATTTGCAGAATTCGCCTTTAACAATGCGCCGAGCGAATCTACTAGGTTTTCGCCTTTCTTTTGTAATTACGGTAGACATCCTAAGGCATCATCTTTTCCTGGTCCTTCCTCCAACTTGCCGGCCTTGGAGGAATGGCTACGAGAAAGGACAAAAGTGTGGTCTGAAATACAGACTAACTTAAAGAAAGCCTCTAGAACTTATAAAATTTTTGCGGACCGACATAGGTCGCTAGAACCACCATTTCAGGTGGGTGATTTGGTCTGGGTCTCTACTAGAAATATTGCCCTTCGGCAACCCTCGTCTAAGCTAGGGCCTAAATTTATCGGTCCGTTTCCTATTATTGATAAACTAAGCGACGTTACCTTTAAGGTCAAGTTACCTTCATCCATGAGAATTCCGTCGTCCTTTCATGTTTCTTTGTTAAAATCTGCCAAAAATATTCAGGTGTCGTCTCCTCCCCCGATCATAGTGGAAGATGAGCCTGAATATGAAATTAATAGAATACTCGACGCTCGGGTGCTTCAAAACTCTTTACAGTATTTAATAGATTGGAAGGGTTTTGGTCCTGAGGAAAGATGTTGGGTACCGGCCAAGGATGTCCATGCCAAAACCCTTATTAATAGGTTTCACCGGGAGAATCCGGATAAGCCTGGTAAGGGTCCAGAGGCCCCTCGTGAAGGGGGGGGTAGTGTCACGGCCACTGCCACCTCCTTACCTGGCCTTCGCTCCCCCGCCGAGTCCTCTCGGCGGGATGCACGTCTGCTGCAGCCGGCGGCGGGTCGGCGTCGCTCCTGCCCGCCCGCCGCTCGGCTGTCACGAGCAGCTGCTCAGGCGGCTTCCGGCTCGGCGGCGTCGGGAGCGGTCGCGCCGCTCTCTGTGCGGCGCGCTCCCGGCGCGTGTCCACGCACGCGCGCGCACGCGCGTCTCAAGTCCTCCTATGCTCTCCGGCGGCGCTGCGCACTGCGCGCCCGCCGGAGGTGATTTAATTGGGCCAATGAGCCCTAGGTATTAAAGGGCATGTGCCCAAATACAGTCCGCCTCCCTACAGTGAATTGGGCCAATGAGCCCTTGCTATTAAAGGGCATGTGCCCTATAACACTGTCCGCCTCCCTATTCAAACTGGGCAATCAGCCCAGAGATCCCAGTTGCTCCAATCACTACACTCCTCCCCGCAGCCAATCCAGTCAGTCCCCATCCTATATAAGTATTCACCCTGCAGTCAGTCGTTGCCCGTTATAGCGTGCTACTGGGTGTGATTTGGATAGCTCTTCTCCTTGTGATTTTTGCCTTGTTCTGACCATCCCTGATTGCCGCCTGGACCGACCTTGCTTGCTCTTCGACTACGATTCTGCCTGCTCCTTTGTACCGCGAACTTCTGACCTCCCGTTGTGACCCTTGGCTTGCCCCTGACCATTCTTCTGTCTAACCCTTCTGTACCGTGCCTCCTCGGATTGACCACCCGTGTATGACCCCTGTCCGTTTTTCGCTACTCAGTCTAGTCCCAGGATTCATCTGCCTTCCCCTGCATAAATCAGCATCCTTTGTGCTAATAAGACCTGGGGGCAACCGTGTCCGGTGAGGCGTGTCTAGCGTCCCGGCAAACGGGGGCTTACTATAGGTGAAGAAAGCAGCGGAGATTGGGGGTTGCTGGTTTATTGGAAGGTGGGTGTCTCCGGGACCTGACAAACTGCTTAAATTTATTCATCACGAAATCCAAACATGGCTTACTCCAAGAAAACTTAAAATGGGAATCATGGTTACCGACAATGGGAAGAACATTTTGTCTGCGCTGCGCCAAGGAAGCCTGACCCATGCCCCCTGCATGGCTCACGTCTTCAATCTGGTTGTCAAGCGGTTTCTGAAGTCTTCCCCCCATCTGCAAGACATCCTAACAACTTCAAGGAAACTTTGCATGCACTTCAGCCACTCATACACCGCCAAACACACCCTTCTTGAGCTACAGCGTCAGAACGGTAGCCCCCAACATAGTTTGATTTGCGATGTTTCCACCCATTGGAATTCCACCCTTCACATGTTGGACCGATTATATGAACAGAGAAAAGCCATCACGGATTTCCTGATGATCCAAGCGGATAGGGGGACTCCCCTGTGTAACTTCAATGTCAACCAGTGGCAGCTCATACCGGACACCTGCCGTTTGCACAGGCCCTTTGAGGAAGCCACTTTATTTGTCATTCGGCAGGATTACGGGATGAATGACATGATTCCACTGCTTTATGTACTACAGCACATGTTGGAAACCATGGCTGGTCAGGGCACTGGAGACATGGCGTCTACATCTTACGGCCACATGAACCCCGTTGGAGCTGAACTGGAGGAGGAAGAGGAGGAGGAGTTGCCCAGTGAAACACAGTTTAGGCTTGGCGAAATGGCTGGTTTATCTAGTCAGCAGAAGGAGAGGAGGAGCAGGAGCAGCCAGAGGAGCTAGAGGGTTTTGAGGAAGGCGAGACAGAAGACCCGGACACACCGTGGTAGTATGCAGTGGAGATGGAGACAGGTAGTCCCTCCGAGTCACTTGCGCAAATGGCAGGAAGCATGCTCACGTGCTTGCGTAGTGACCCCAGAATTGTTTCCATTTGTCGGCGGGATGACTTCTGGCTGTCCACCTTATTGGACCCTCGCTTCCGGCACAAAATGGGGCCATTTTTTAAACCTGCCGAGAGGGAGGACAAACTGAACCACTACAAAGACATTCTACGTAGGCAGTTGGCCGATGCCTATCTGCGCCATGGTCCATACTCTCGCAGGTCTGACTCGGGGGGGTGCTCTGCGCTCACCTTCCACTGCCATGGCTGCTGGGGGGGTTGGCAGGAGCAGCAGCAGCTCCTCCATCAGCAGCAGCCTCAGTCTTCAGTCGCTAATGAGTAGCTTTCTACACACGCATAGTGAGGCTACTCATGAGCAGCAGGAAGATCTGGAGCAGGACCTCAACCAGCAGGACCTCAACCAACATGACCATGCCAACACACCTTGAGGATCCGCTGGACTTCTGGGCAGCCAAACTTGGCTTGTGGCTGCAACTAACAGAGTTTGCCCTGGAAAAGCTGTCCTGCCCGGCCAGTAGTGTGCCATCTGAGCGGGTGTTTAGTGCGGCAGGGGCCATAGTTACGGCGAGGAGAACTCGTCTATCAACTAAAAATGTGGAGAGACTCACCTTTGTCAAAATGAATCAGGGATGGATCAGCCAGGATTTCCACCCACCAATGGCTGATGCATGCGACTAGATTCAGCATGGTGCCACGTTTTACACTTTCCAAATGGTGCAAAACATATTTATGTCTTTAGGCCAATTTTTGGGCTCCTGCTGATGCCAACTTCAGGGTGTGCCTTCCAGCCAATTTTTGGGCGCCTGCTGAAGCCAACTTCAGGGTGTGCCTTTCAGCCAATTTCTGGCCACCTGCTGCTGCTACTGCCAACTCCAGGGTGTCTTTCAAGCAATGTTTGGGCTCCTGCTTATGCTGCTGCCAACTCCAGGGTGTGCCTTCCAGCTAATGTTTGTGCTCCTGCTGCTGCCAACTTCAGGGTGCCTTCCAGCCAATTTCTGGGTTCCTGCTGCTGCTGCCAACGCCAGGGTGTGTCAGTCAACTTTTGGGCTCCTGCTGCGGCTGCTGCCAACTCCAGTGTCTCTTAAAAGCAATGTTTGGGCTCCTGCAGCTGCTGCTGCTGCTGCTTGCAACTCCAGGGTGTCATTCATGCAATTTTTGGGCTCCGGCTGCCAACTCCAGTGTCTCTTTCAAGCTATGTTTGGGCTCCTGCTGCTGCTGCTTGCGACTCTAGGGTGTGATTCACCCAATTTTTGGGCTCCTGCTGCCAACTCCAGTGTGTCTTTCAAGCTATGTTTGGGCTCCTGCTGCTACTGCTGCTGCTGCTGGCAACTCCAGGGTGTGATTCATCCAATTTTTGGGCTCCTGCTGCCAACTCCAGTGTCTCTTTCAAGCTATGTTTGGGCTCCTGCTGCTGCTTGCAACTCCAGGGTGTGATTCATACAATTTTTGAGCTCCTGCTACCAAATCCAGTGTCTCTTTAAAGCAATGTTTGGGCTCCTGCTGCTGCTTGCAACTACCAGGGTGTCATTCAGCCAATTTTGGGCTCCTGCTGCCAACTCCAGTGTCTCTTAAAAGCAATGCTTGGGCTCCTGCTGCTGGTGCTTGCGACTCCAGGGTGTGATTCATCCAATTTTTGGGCTCCTGCTGCCAACTCCAATGTCTCTTTAAAGCTATGTTTGGGCTTCTGCTTGCAACTCCAGGGTGTGATTCAGCCATTTTTTGGGCTCCTGCTGCCAACTCCAGTGTCTCTTTAAAGCAATGTTTGGGCTCCTGCTGCTGCTTGCAACTCTAGGGTGTGATTCATCCAATTTTTGGGCTCCTGCTCCCAACTCCAGTGTCTCTTTCAAGCTATGTTTGGGCTGCTGCTTGCAACTCCAGGGTGTGATTCGGCCATTTTTTGGGCTCCTGCTGCCAACTCCAGCGTCTCTTTAAAGCAATGTTTGGGCTCCTGCTGCTGCTTGCAACTCCAGGGTGTGATTCATCCAATTTTTGGGCTCCTTCTGCCAACTCCAGTGTCTCTTTAAAGCAATGTTTGGGCTCCTGCAGCTGCTGCTGCTGCTGCTTGCAACTCCAGGGTGTGATTCAGCTAATTTTTGGGCTCCTGCTGCTGCCAGCTCCATGGTGTGTTTTTCAGGCACTATAGGGGCCCCTCATAGTGATGCCACTGCAACTCTCTGCAATTGTGCCGCTTTGCGATTCTATTAGCGATGCCTCCGATCTGCATGTGATAATTATTTACAGTATTATTTCACTAACCCAGTACGCGTCCAATGCGTGTTACAGCAAGGCAGAATGGTTTACAACCCTACTGAGGCTCTAGGAGGCTCAGAAGTAGCCATTTTTAATAGCGATTCATCGTGAATAAATTCGGGTCGAAGCGATTTTTGTCGGAAAATTCGGCGAATCAGTCGAATCGAATTTTTCAAAAGTTCGCTCATCTCTAATCACCACAGGAGCAGTAGCCCTGGTCAATTGTATACAAGGATTGTGGGAGCAGTAAGGTTGTTGCAATAATGATCATTCAGTCAGTGAACATTCCACTCATAAAGAGGTGCTCTGTTGCAGAATTATATCAGCTAGCACAGCCTATTTCTCTTTTGGAGGCTTAGGTGGACCACACCAATAATAAAAGTGACTGTTAATTTACAGGTGAGAGAATGGAAGGCATTTAATACAATCAAGAAATAGTCAACATATTTCTTGAATCTTAGCCTCGATTCAGAGACAGATTCGTCTGGACTTTCACATGTGACTGTGTATGTTTTTGTGTCTGTTTGGACTTTTTGGGGGTTTTTACTTTCCTTTTTCCATGCGTATGTTCGTTTCCGCTAATGCGTATATGCGCTTTCGATGGACGGATCGAAATCTGATCATTTGCGTTAGTTTTGATCATTTTTGCATCAAAATCTGATATTTTGCGTTCGTTCAGATAACTTACGTTATTGGGATGGGCTTGCGTCTTATTCAGAGAGCTGATTGCCGAGGGACCACCGCCCTATAAAACAGTTTCATTTACGATCCACTTACGGGACCACTTTGCCCTCGGCTTGCTTGCTTGACCATGTATTGCGGCTTTGTGGAGGAATATGAGCGCCTTCAGCTCCAGGGCATTGCATGTGTCAGCAGGGCTGAGGACAGATTGCACCGGCGACGCATGTATATCGATCACATGCATGATGTTGAGTTGTTCGAGCTGACCCGACTTAACCACGCTTCCCTCCATAAGTTGTATAGTGAGCTACGGCCATGGTTAGCCCGCACCACAAGGAAGGGGCAACCAATTTCAGGTATGACCAAGAGGCTTGGCTGCCTGCAATTTTTGGCGAACGGCTCGTTCTAGAGGCGCCCTCTCCCTGGGGATGTCCCAGCCTACGCTGGGCCGTGCGCTATCCAAGTTTTTGGATGGCATGGCTACCATTAGTCCAAAATATATTTCATTTCCGAACGGCATGGTAGCCTGGAACGCATTTCAGTTGGGTTTTTTTAATATCGCCGACATGCCCAACGTCATGGGTGTGATCGATTGCACACACGTTGCAGTGGTCCCTCCCGCAGCCGATGAGTACATCTATAGGTAAGTTCATTTATGTCATTTTGTTATATAGTTTAGGCAAACTGTATTGTAAATATCTATTAATCCCTCCTTGTAAAGTGTCCCTGTGACCCATTTTACAGTGTATACCTTAATCCCTCCTTCTCAAGTGTCCCTGTGATCCATTTTACAGTGTATACCTTAATCCCTCCTTCTCAAGTGTCCCTGTGACCCATTTTACAGTGTATACCTTCATCAATGTTTTTAATGTAGGCCTTAGCAAAACAGCAAAAAATGCGGACCTTAATTAGTGATTAGAATGTTAATATTTATTTTCTCCCACATACATATAATTTTTGGTTTTAAAACTACTTATGTACTTAGTTAGTGTTATTTGGATTGTCCAACATGTTTTTGGAGGGTGTTAGGAGTTAGTGTTTGAGTAGTTTATCTTGGATTGCTAAAATTTTATTTTTTATTTTTCTTCCAGGAACCGCAAAATGGGCCACTCACTGAATGTCCAAGCAGTGGTGGCCCCGGTCATGCGGTTCCTTAGTGTCCTCGCTGGGTATCCAGGCTCATCCCATGACCCGTATATATTGCAGAGCTCAGGATTATTCCGTCGGTTTGAGTCTGGAGAATTATCAGGTGGATGGCTCCTTGGTAAGTTTCCTCAAATTATGTCATTCCCTTTTCACTGTATGCCTATGAATATAGTTGATGAGCCATGTCTTAACCTATGGCTGTTTTTACCCCTTGATGACATGTTAAACCGGACCTTCACCATGATTTTTAGAAAAGCGCAAACCCTTAAAAACTGATTTCCCAGCATTTCCATCTAATTTATTTCTAGTTTTTATTAACTTACTTATTATTCTTTCCCCCATTGGGCTGCAACTCTGTTCATGACTTTAGGATAGGAGTGCCGCCATCTTTGCTCAGATGCATCACACTTACTGAGGAGAGGAGAACGGGATAAAGTGCAGGGGGCGGGTTATAGCTGTGCTTTGCTCAGACAGAGCAGAGCTGAGGTCCGGAAAAGGCCAGAAATTCCAGAATGCAGAGCAGCACAGTCAGAAGGCACTTCCTGTTTGCAGGCTGCCTGATATTCCCTGAGCTGCCATCTTGGATGTTTAAAGGCTCATTACATGCAGTAGATGCTGGTAGGATGTTTTTTGATGTGAGCAATCTGTATGTACAGGGTGTGGGTAACATATAAGATAGGCTCTTATTCAGACTGAACGATCGCTTTAAACAATATTGTTGTTTCGAATGTGTAATTTATGTAAGTATTTTATTATTCTTTCAGGGGATTCCGGCTATCCGCTTCTTCCCTGGCTCCTGACGCCTGTCCTTCAGCCACAGAATGAGGCACAGGAGGCCTACAATAGGTCACACAGAAAGACACGGGCCGTAGTCGAGAGGGCATTTGGACTGCTCAAAACCCGATTCCGGTGTTTGGACCATACCGGGGGGGGCCCTCCAATATGACCCCAACAAGGTCATAAACATAATCCTGGCATGTTGTTTTCTGCATAACTTTGCGATCATGCAGCGTGTCCCCCGGTATGTGGATCTTCCCCCCTCTCGACCCAGCCAGGAGGCAGATGAGCAGTACACTGGCACAACTAGTGCCTCTGGTCATGCAGTGCGGGCCAATTTAATAACCTATAAGCCTATTTTGCCTAAAATGTGTTTTCTTTGTTTGTTTTTTTATGTTATTTTGTTATTTTCAATATGCTTTGCTTTTGTGAAGGCCATTTTCTTTATTTTTCCAAAAAGTAATGACTTACTTACTAAAAAATGTACACCTGATTTGAGCCTCATGCAGTTTATTTTCGCATTTTTGTTCTTAAAAACCTTCATTAATATCAAAATAACCCAAACAGTAATGCATCAACTTAGTTAAGAACAGCTAAAGTCACATTTAATATATTTTATTGAACTATGTAAATTTGTAGTTGAAGGGCACTCGCAGACTCAAAATGTACATACATAGTAAAACAGAAATATACATTGGGGCAGACTCATGGCCCCTAGCAATTGGCCACATCCAGGAGTTGTAAAGTAATGCACTCCAGGCCGAATTTTCATCGCCCAACAACATAAAGATACATAGGGAGCAACCATTTCCAGGGGAATAGTCGGGCAGGAATACATAGGCCCACATACACACCCTCTCCTGCATGGCCACATTTGCCGCCGGCACAGGTGAAAAGCAGCCATACCTATGCCACATCCACGCCTGTAAGTTCGTGGGCCACCCAGACAATAACCCCTAGTCCTAATGCCAGTCCAGTCCAATCTTTGCCATGGGCAAATGTAGTTGTTGCACACCCAAGAATGTCCCCCAGTATTGCCAACAAACAGGATAAGCCAGCCACCATTTGATTAGGCCCAAGCCTGCAGCGTGGCAACTTGAGCGGCCGCTTCAGTGAGGCTTAAGCTCAGGCATTGGCTAGTGGGGTATGTCAGACTCTAATGAGCTATATGGGTGAATTCAAAATCAAACCAGCAAACCCATAAAAAAGCCAGTCTTGGTAGCGCTCACCAGACAGGTAAATAGAGTGGGGATGTAGAGGAAAGATGTGGATGCAGATCCAGGTGAAATAGATCTTAAAAGTGATGTTGCCCATAATAAGGTTGTGGTGGGCCTTGGAGGTGGCCCAACACCTGGGCATGTGTGTCATTCAGAATCTGCCACTGCTCAAGAATCTGTCTGTTGCTAGTTCGAAATGCATCTAGCATGGCAGTAAAGTTTGCATTTAAGGTGGCCGTTTGTTCTGCCATCTGTGTGGTTAAGTTGGCCATTTGTTCAGCCATCTGGCTGTTGCTCATCCTAAATTCAGCCAGCATGTTGATTAATGTATTATTGAAAATCTCGAATTGTGCAGTAATCTGCTCTGTTGTTCGTTGAGTCACCTGCCGAAAGTAACGGCTTTCATGGCGCCATGCTGACTCCAGGATTGGCACCCGCCTCCCCTGGGAAACTGGTCGACATTGTTGACTGCATCTTCCACTTCCCCGGGTTTGAGCGCCTGCAGATGCTGGACCTCTAGGGCGAGCAACAGTCCCAGATGTGCTCAGCAAAACCTCTGCAGCAAAACTACCACTGGGGACTGTAGGCTCAGTCTCAGCCTGCTGGCCACGATGGGCTGGCAGCATGCGTCCAGCCTCACTCTGCTGCAGAGGACTTGGTGCAGTAGGATGCTGGGGCAGTGGAAGATTAGGTTCCAGGGGGGTAATTTCAGAAGGTCCAATCAGGCTGGCATCCTCCTCCATCTCCTGGATTACATCCATCAGGGTGGGAGTCTGTTGGGACATGTGAAAAAGTGTTTCAGATTTAGCCCTAAATATCTTTAGGATCCAAATTACTCATGTGCATTCACATGCATCAGCAGTTTCATCAAAGTCCACTTACCCTATATATCTGTTCCTGGGTCCTAGGCAGCAGGTAAGTAGATGGCGTGCTCAACCTGGAGGAGCCTTCCACACTTCCAGAGGCTGGATGCTGGGCTGGGTTTAAAAGTAAAAGGCACGTAAACACACAAACATCCATTGATGAGCTGAATTAGTACATATGCGTTCTAAAACACGTGGCCAAGCAGGAATGACAACTCCCCCAACAATGCAAGTTGACCTTCACAATGAATGTCAGTATCTCTTATATGTATGCCTCACCATGTACATACAGATTGGTCACCTTAAATAATACAAACATGCATGTACTGCATGTTAGGAGGCTTTACAGATACAAAATGCCTCATTAGGGGGCCAGTCAGCTTGCAAATAGCATTTGGCTTCAGAGTATGCTGCTGTGCATTCTTCCTAGGCAGCCCTTTCCCTGACCCCAGCTCAAGATTGTCGGAACAAAGCACAGCTACAACCCCATTGGTAGACGGACAAAGAAGTAAGTGTTGTCTATTATTTACTATATTCACATCACATGCAGTGCTTTGGTAAGATAAATAGTTTAATAGTGATCATAAGTACTGTCAAAGGTCGTGTATGGTCTGCAAACCTTTTGAAGGACCATTAACTACTGCACCATGGGAGAGTGGCCATAATGAAGGACATTCATCAGACATTAAACACCCGCCTAAAGCAGTTACCTCCCCTCAAAGCCACTCCCTAGGGGCATGTGTTCATATCTGCCCGTGAGCCTCATTTCACACATTTACAATTTTTCATATTCCAACAAACATTACTAACCTGCATAAATAGTATGGATGTCCGTGTCCTGAATGCCAGAGAGGCCCTCTAATGCGACGGAGTGTTAATGCCAGGACCATTTCTTCAGCTCTGGTATATTGTAATTTGGTGGGGAAGCCTCCGTCAGTTTGTAAGCTGAAAAATAGAGGTAAAAATATTTGGGCCATTGTGGTCACTACAACAAGCAGCAAAATGCACAACTCAAATATGTACCTGTGATTGCGCCGTTTATTCTGTTTCTTCCGTGCTGCATACTTCAGGTCAGATATTTTTCTCTGTATCTGCTCCACATCTTTCCTCTCGTCCTCCACTGCATTAACCTGTCTGGTGAGCTAGTCCAAGATTTGGGTCTTTCTCATTTTGCTGGTTGATTTTGAATGTCGCCCAAATAGCTCATCATAATGAAGTGTGAGGCCAGTTGCCAATGCTAGTGTTTGTGCCTCCCCAAAATGCTCACTCAACTGGCCTCGCCACAATGTTCTGCCTAATGGTTGGTCTTCTGGCTCATCTGTGTTTGGTGGGAATTCGGGGGACATTCTGGGCTGGCTCTGCGGTGATGAATCTCGCGTCACCTGGCTGGAAAAAGACTGGACTGGACTCGCATTAGGACTGGGGGTCCTTGCCTGGGTGGCCACCGAACTTCCAGGCGTGGATGTTGCATAGGTCTCGCTGGATTCCACCTGTGCCGGTGGCAAATGTGTCCGAGGAGGAGAGGGTGTGCTTGGGGGACTGGGGCTTCGGGCCCTCTGCTTCTTTGTGGCCTTGGAACTGGTGCTCCGTTTATCATGGGATGTGCTTGCGCGGGGAGGAGGAGAGGGTGTTCTTGGTGGGCTGGGGCTTCGGGCCCTCTGCTTCTTGGTGCCCTTGGAACTGGTGCTCCGTTTATCATGGGATGTGGTAAGGCGGGGAGGAGGAGAGGGTGTTCTTGGTGGGCTGGGGCTTCGGGCCCTCTGCTTCTTGGTGCCCTTGGACGTTGGCGTACCTTGCTGTTTGGATGTGGGTGCCTTCTTCTTTGAGGTTCCTTCCTTGCTTTTGGTTGCTGTTTTGGATGTTCCGGGATTTGTGGCCAATGTCGCCTTGTGGTGGCCACTTTGGCTCCGCGTTTCACGCACCTTGCTAGTTGCTTGGTGCGACCAAGTGCTCAGTCTGGAGGATGAAGTGTCCTCATGCCGCTGTGGCCTTTTAGTCTTGGCCTCCTTTGCTGCTGTTTGCATTGCACTCTGTTTTTTGGGTGCCATTCTGACAATCTCAAAGAGAATGAGCTCTGTGTCCATGACCCTTTAAATCCTAATGACTGGGTATGACTCTTACGCGTTCGCATACGCGTGCGTACGGCCGTTCGCCGGGCCGTGCGGAACCTGGAAACCGCACGGGCATTACTTATCTGCTGCGGACAAGAAATAAGAGCTGATTATGCTCGTAAGTGTATTGTAAGGACGTTGATTTGCCATCTAAATGCATGCATAGGCCTTAAGGAAGCGCAGGGAGAAACAGTTGTTTTCTAAATTTAGTTAAACTCCTTGCCAAACAGAGGTTAGTGCGCACATGTGCAAACCAAGTCACTTGCAGCTAGAAGGATAGTTTGAGGCTAGAAATGTGTCTGGAAATGTCATTTAGTCAACTGATCTAATTGTGACAGATATTTGTATGCAGTTGGATCTAACAACTATTTTTTTTTGGTGTTTTTTAGACCATGCTTCAGCGCAGGTACGACTACCTGCCCAACATGTTTGAGAAGAGGAACGTCGCCCTGGAGATCGTTTCCCGGATCCAACAGGAGACGGACGCCACCTTCACCCATACGCAGATCAGGCAGCACTGGTCGGACCTGAAACGACTTCACATGCCCTGGGTGCGCCAATTTTTTTGGTCTCCATCTCCCAAGTAAGTACATAGCGATTGCATGGTAGATGTAACTAATACAGAAGGTAGGCCTTTATTTATAAATGCTTTTATTTTCTAGTGTTGGAAATGGAGTACCGAATCAGACTCACCCGGAGGTGCACAGGCCGACCAGTGCTGCATGAATCTGCAGCACCGAGTGAAGGTGGTGGATCTTCAGGGCCACTTCCTACCCCTCTGTAGCGGCATCAGACCAGCCCCTGGACCTTTCTACAGAGGAGGGGCATCACGGCGTGGGCAGGGAGTCGGCCCAAGCTACAGAGCCATTAGCCTCTGGTATGTGACTCTTAATGTAACCGCACACACATACATGCTATTAAAAGCAAAGCTGAGTCCCTTAATCTCTTTTTCTAGATGAATATGTAGCGGGTGAAGGATCTGTGGAAGAGACTGTAGCAGATCATGCCCAGGAGGCACATGGAGAAGGTGGGTGATGTCACACACACATTCTAAGTGGCATTTGCTTACTGTTGACTCAGACATTAGAAGTGACCCTATTTTACATGTCTCTACAGCCTCAACTTCCCAACAGTGGCAGGTCCAAGAGCGGAGAGTGGTCCTTAGCATAATGACATATGACCTCTTCCTTTTATTTATTCCTTAGCATAATGACATATGGCCTCTTCCTTTTATTAATTCCTTAGCATAATGACATATGGCCTCTTCCTTTTATTAATTCCGTAGCATAATGACATATGGCCTCATGAGTTAGCTTGCAACCTAATAAACATTCCATCCACAGCTGTTAAACATGTATTTGCCGAAAAATAATTTATTTTTATTTTTTTAACAGACACTGCACGTGCCAGATTGGCACAACTCACGGCCACAGTGTTTCAGTTGGTGGGCGAGATGCAGGAGCTTCACGATTAGCTGGGGACCACAGATGGAGATTAATCATCTGGGGCCTGCCATTGCTTTGTATATAGTTTTACATATCTTATTTTTGTATTTCATTTTTTTTAATTTTATAAATGTTACATTTTTATACAAAAAACAGTTTGTAGATGCAAAAATGTTAAAAAATATTTTTTTTTAAAAAAGGCACTTAAATGCCATTTATCAGTAAACAAAAAAAAGCTTGTTTCTGTGTCATTTTCGTTTCTACATACATTCATTAAGGGTTGGTTAAAACAAAAAGACTGGAAAAAACAAAATTTAGATATAAAGAATCGCTAGACCGCAATGTGATTAAGGTAAGCATTAGGTGCGCCAATGGCAGAAGAATGAGACTGCGAAGTAATTTAGGTAAGCATTAGGTGCGCCAATGGTAGAAGAATGAGACCGCAAAGTGATTTAAGTAAGCATTAGGTGCGCCAATGGCAGAAGAATGAGAGCGTGATGTGATTTAGGTAAGCATTAGGTGCGCCAATGGCAGAAGAATGAGACCGCAATTTGATTTAGGTAAGTTTTAGTTGTGAGAAATGGACGAAGAATGAGACTGCTAAGTGATTTAGGTAAGTTTTAGGTGTGAGAAATGGAAGAAGAATGAGACCGCGAAGTGATTTAGTTAAGTTTTAGGTGCGGGAAATGGAAGAATATACTGACCGCGAAGTGATTTAGGTAAGTTTTAGGTGTGAGAAATGGAAGAATATACTGACCGCGAAGTGATTTAGGCTTTAGGTGTGAGAAATGGAAGAATATACTGACCGCGATGTGATTTAGCTAAGCATTGTAGCAGAAGTGAGTGAACAAAATATGTAGACGAGCACATTAATGTTGATCGTTGATTGATCGTAACGATTTTCGTCTGGACGATTAGTTATAGAAAAAGGAATTCAGAATCTAACGGGAAACGTAAATGATTCGTTCGAGGCGACGATGGAAAAAGGCCAAAAACGAAAGCCTACGTTGTTTCATGAGTAACATAAACGGAAATCGAAAGCTGAAAAATGACATTCTCATTGGCATACGAATGGACGAAGACTTTATTGAAGGCTTGCGATGCATGCTTAGAATCAACACAAAAACGAAAGTCTTTTTATGTCTCTTTGAATCATCCCTCTTGTCCTTTGGAAGGAAATCTTTAGAGGAGATTACCATACACTCCAAACCCTGAAATTGCAGAACTAAGAAGGATAAGCTGTAAGGATATACAAATTAAAGAATAGCAGAAAATTGGAAATGATAGCGGTATAAAAGCCAGAGTGAAAGCAATGTCTGTTAATGGGCTAGCAGTAAATTCCTGGGATGATATTTTAAACCTTGGGCAATACTTTGATGCGGGATAGCATAACGTACTGTAGCCAGACGCCTCTAGTATTCATTGCAGAGGCACTAACAATGTTGACCTACATTGATTTGCCTTTGGAACAAGTGTTACAGGCATTTCTCCAAGGTGTTGAGCCATTTTTCAACAGGACAAAGCCAGGAAGCATGTTGTTAGTATTACAATGAGCAGCTTGTTAAATTGTGCTACCTGCATCATCTCTTATTGAGAAAACACGGGACATCGTATGCAATATTTCATGAATAGTGATGATGTTCTGAATATTTTCTTGTTTTATCAGCATATAATTGAACATGTACATAAGTACAATTTATATCCACGTACAATCAATTTAAATGTATCATTCATATACCTGATCTCAGGAAATTACCCTTAATGGAATGCCTAGGCCAAAGGGTTATGATCCACTAAAATAAATGATTAATATACCTCAAAGTACTTGTAGAGTTTCATTCATGATTTGTGTTTCCTAGGGGAGGCACGAAGACTTCACCATGTGTACCACAGTAAGACTTAATGTTTATGCTTATTGTATCCTCTAACAACACAACATGGACAGATCAGTGAGATTAAATCGCTCAACCTTACTGTGACCCTTGGAAGGTTAACCAGCTCCATGTGTGATAGCAAAGAGGTGAAAAATAATATTTATCCATTGCTTGCTGTCAACTCCCAGTAAAGGAATGATGTATTGTTCCCTGTTGACAAGTAAAGTCTATTCCTGACATGCAATGAAACTCTAGTGAACATCTGAATGACTTATATATGTATATGCATATGACTGAATGCCTTATATATGCACATGCAGCATTGTAATGATGGTTAAAATAAAGAACTAGAGTGAAATGCCCTCTAACAGAAAGTTAGTATTAGAGTGCATAGTATGCCCACCATTTTCCATGTGACATGATAAAGCTACCCATCCTCATGGGAACATATGGGAACTGTTTGCAGCATCAAGACTCTGTAATGTATATCTGATTGCCAAAAAGCATAAGTCCAGTCTCCAATGGACTCTGCTAACGAGCGCCCCCCCCTGCCTGTGTTAAGGTGGATTTTGGCATTAAAAGAACAAAATGAAGCTCACGAAGCCCACTGCTGGTCTCATTGACCACAAAGCCTACTGCTGCTTTTCCTTTCTAGAATCATATACTACACAATCTTTGAGGGGCAGTCCCAATCCTAAATTGACTGACAGCAATCGTTTGGGGCCAGAAGAATCGGTTTTGTGCACCACCAAGTGGTGGAGCTCTGGCATAATCATGTAAACTGATAAGGCTTCTAAAAGACCTTACTAGCTCCCTGTTTCCGGCACTCAATAATGTCAAAGAGGGGCTGTGAATTAATTTTCATGCCATTATGTGTAGATTATTGTATCACATTCAGCCTGATTCAAAACCTCTCTTGCATTCATTTCTGCCAGCGGGAATGACTTCAAAGGACCGTATTTGATCTCTTTTCAGTGTCAGGTGATTCTGAGCCTTGTTTTTTTGGCTGAGTTGTCTTTTTGTGAGAAATTACAATATGCGTACGACAAACTGAGTGTTCACTGCATAAATGCGGCTCAAGGCACCTGAGAGCCCATCATTTTACAGGTTTAGCCTGCGCTTGCACATGCTTCTGAGCCTTGATTTGTGTGTTTTCTTTTTCTGACAGCATGGCAGCCTCGAATAGTGAATATGCCAGTATCATGAGCACCATTGATTGCACGCATGTGTCCCTGGTTCCCCCTGCTGTTCAGAAGTATATGTTTCAGTATGTTTAGGTTCAAATTGCTCCTCCTTCTTGTCCACTATCCTCTCTTGAGGCTAGCCTAGCTTCCCCTCCCCCCAACCAGCTTCCCTGTGTCCCAGTCTGTTTATGTCCACATTGCTCCTCCTTGTAGCCTATTCTCCTCTCTTGAGGCTAACCTGGCTTCCCCTCCTCCAACCAGCTTCCCTGTGTCCCATTTGGCCCTTGTTTTTCTTAATTTTTGCTATTCATTTGTTGTTGCCAGTCTAGTGACCCTTTTTTATTTGTGGCTTCTTTATAGCGACAGCAAGATGGGCCACTTTCTTAATGTCCAGTGTGTCGTGGGGACAGATCTTACCTTTTTCAGTGTTTTTATACAAGTTTATACAACTGTTTTGAGAGTGGTAAGCTGACTGGTGGTTGGCCTGTGGGTAAGTATGTTTATTGCTCGAGTGGATCTGCGTGTATTGTTTAGTTGCATTTGCAATGTGTTTTTTATTTCTGTTATGTGCCCCAAGTTTATTGTGCTGCTGGACTCCCTGCCCCCCATCACTTCGACTGTGCTCATGCCCCCCTTTGAGTGTCCCCTTATCCCTGTTGCAGTTACAAATGCTTAGTCTGAACATCCTGCCTTACCTTTTTCTTGTTTTGCCCTACTCTTTTTTAATACCTACTACTTGGTCTAGGTGGTTCTGGTTGTATTGCCTATTAGTAATATAATTTCTATTTTCATTTGTCTTTTAGGTGATTCTGGCTATCCGTTGCTGCCTTGGCTCCTGACGCCCTTCTTAAGGCCCCAGACACCTGGCCAGGAGGCTTATATGGGGCCCACCTCTGCACATGGGCAGTAGTTGGATGTGCTATTGGTTCAGATTTTGCTGTCTTGACCATACATGGGGCGCCCTTCAATACAAGGCTGAGAAGGTTGTGCAAAATATCTTGGCGTGCATCACCCTTGCTTCTGCTCCAGAGATTCTTTGCCATATGTTTGGCACTCAGAGCCGTGCATCCCAAACCATTTGCTAGCATTTGATGAACTCCTCTTACCCTTGTCTGGATGTGATTAAATAACATCCAAACAAGCTTCAGGTTTTTGGTGTTAATTGTCACAAGTTGTTGGGTTATGGCACAACTGTGCCTGTCTAGCATAACTAAACTTGTGTACCCCCCACAACCCCACAAGTCCATCATGGCAGGTTAGGGACGTGTGCAACTTGCTGTGACTCCAGCCTCTTCAGTTTTTGAAGGACGTCACGCTTGGTCTCCACCAGAGCTCCAACCAGCATCTCCATCTGCTGTTGGTGGCACCACTTCCCCACAAGTGCTGCAGCCAGGTCTTCATAGAGCAAACTGGTGGTCCATCTCACCATTTTAAAATATATTGGTGTTTTCCCAAAAATTGGTGCTTTTGGTCCACCAGTTTGATTTGGCACCAAAGACAGGGGCCGCCGGGCTGCAGTCCAGGGCTGTCTTCTTTCTGTGTGCTCTGTGGAGCTGGTGGGACTGCTACTGGCAGAATGAAGCTGTAGCAGCAGGGAGGAGTGGTGATGGCCAGTGTCTGTCAGCAGCTCGTGGAGTTGTCCAGATGATATTGGGGGGTCTCATCCAGATGTTCAGAGTACCCTTCCTTCAGCTCATTAATTTCAGCCAGAGAGGTGCCGTCTGTGTGGAGAAAGGTCAAAGTGTTTTTTTCCCAATGTTACCCCACAGCCTCCACTTGCTCCACAGCATGGGTAAATTGTCGAGTTTTGGAGAGCCCCCCACCAGTTTGCAAGTTAGATTCAAACAGGAAAGGGTGGCTTCAGTGAGTTTTCCTATGTTTCCTGTTCAAACAGCCCTCTGGTTGTTCAACACTTACCCCACTTACCCCACTTTCCACCTTCAGGTTGTCCTACTTTTTCGTGGCCTGGCACTGCCCCTGTCATGTTGTGGGCAATCTCCAACCATCTGGGTGCTGCCCCTTCCTCGGCCAAGCCTGTGTTCCTGGCTCTGGGGGCTGTGGTGGCACCTCTGGTGTGGCATAGTGAGCTCCTACATCAGGAGCGGCAAAAAAATATGAGCCTCAGTTGTGTTCTTTTATACCTAATTGAGTGGTAAATTGTGGTCGAAACATTTTGATTTAGTCAACAGGCAATCAGAGGCGCAAGCAACTTATAGGCTACATAAGCCTATGGTTGCAAGCACACTTCTGGGGTCCACCAGGGTGCATCGATGCTTGTGTGCCTTGGTGCAGGGGTGCCTCATACAGACAACATACAAAGGTCCAACATGGCACCCACCATGTTCACCCATGAGCAGCAGGAGGAAATTATGATGGTAAGTCGCACTTTCATGTCTTTCGCCTATGCATGTGTGCCGCATTACACTCCTGCCAAGGTGCAAACAGGTGACAGAGTGGCCGCAAAATACGAGTGAAGCCACAGTAACGGTGGAGGCCTGGCCTTCCAATGTTACAGGCCCACAGTACTTTGCTGCCACTGTCACATGGACCACTCTGGCATGTCTGTATGCAATGCAGGGGGGCCAAAGTGATTTATGTTTGACATTTCTATGATATCTGTTACCAATGACAGCTGGCCTTGCCTTGTTGCTGGCCATGGTCAGCTAGCCCTATCCGACAGTAGTATTGGAGTAGAGAGTTAGATATGCCTTTTGGCCTAAGTGCTTCTGCGCTTGCAATCCGCTACTACTGTGGGATGGAGGAGCTGGATTAGGTAGCATTGGCATACACTAGCAAATACAAAGCCTGGGTGCCTGCACTGTCCCAGAAAATTACTTAAAGGGGCACGGGAGTGCATGTGGAGCTAAAGGAGATCCAAACAGAGGACGCATGAAAAGGGGACATTGGCAGAGGAAGTGGCAGCCCATGTGAGTAGGGAGTCTTGCTTTAGACATTCACCCAAATAATGCAGCCCTGGTTGGACCTCAAAACGGTGAAAGAGGCCCTGGGTGCGGAGGTTCTACAGCCAGAATGTCCCAGGTAAGTGGGCGTACAACAGAGAAGGTAAGCTATCATGGTTTATGAGTTACAAGTTTTACAAAATTTTGTAGCAAGAGATTTCTGGCTGCGGATCAGGCTCACCCAGAGGTGATGGGTTTGGTGGGGCAAAGAAGACAGGGTGTGGGTGTAAGGTGCCCTGCCAATGTCCTCTCACTTCTCTGAAGCAGCACCACCGCTAGCCATGGAGCCCGCTGAAGCGGAGGGCGTGTTGGGCTTGGAGTCGCCCACAGCTCCTGCACTCTCTGGCAAGCCATTACCCAAAAAAACACACAGGTTGTACCACATTTAAAGTCTAATAACATGTTTGCTAAATGCTGGTGTGTTGTGCGTCTCTCTCCCTACAGATTCATCAGAGGGTGAGTACGTGGCAATGGGTTCACCAGATACGGAAGCGGTGCAAGACTCAGGTGAGTGTCAAGCAAGTAAAGCAGAACAATACCCGAGCATTACACAAGCAACACATGCCCCTAAATTCTAATTCAGGATCTTTCTGTCTACAGACCCTGAAGAAGGGATGGCACCGTGGAAGAGGGTGGTCCCCTAAAACTATACGTCAACCTGTTTGGGTAAGTATGTAAAAATGTGCGTGCATGCACAGGCACACATTATTTTTTTCTTTGCAGCTGCCTTGTTGGTCCCAGGAAAAGTTACAAAAATGTATATATATATATATATATATATATATATATATATTTATGTAAATACATTTTAAAAAATAGTTGATACCAAAAAAAAATAAAATAATAAGCCAAGAGGTTTAACGTTATATGCTGTGTGGTGGCGTGTTTTCTATGCAACTACATAAAGCAGACACAAACCAAAGAGTGGTGAAAAACAGAATACAAAACAAATACAATACAAAACCAACTAAAGGTAAGTATGTACAAGGACATGCATCTTACATGGAATGCACTAGATGCCTGCAGGAGGGATAAGGTAAGTATGTGTAAGAACATGCAGACTATCATGGGTACACTGGCGGGGGACAGCGGGAAGCACCTTAAAATTGCTGGGAAAAACTAAAAAAGGCCTATACTGGAAAGCCACCAGAGGACAAGGCAAACCAAGAGCAATGGCATCCACAGCAAATTACATCTGAAAACAGGTAAAAACTCGGCTTCCGAGACTACTTTGGTTGCAAATAACGTAAATGCTCGGCTAAGCAGCATGCGTACACAAGGCAAATATGGCCGCTTACGCATGAACAAACTTGGCCGTGGCTGTGAATGAGACAAACGTTCACAATTTTCTGGTTCTTGAGATCAGTTCCTGAAAAAAAAGAGCATTCACAGGCAGGCTCTGAATCAGGCCAATTGTCAAGCATAATAATGTTGGAACAGTCTACTAAAAGGCACATGGGCATGACACTAAGAATTGATCATTTACATGTATAGAAAACCAATGAATAACAGTGGGTTGAATATTTTTATAAACACAGAGTGCCTTGCCGGGGCGGTGTGGCTTCCACATGTATCTGCAGATATATGCAACCAAATCTCTGTCTTTCCACACAGCTAGACATGTTTGTTGCTTGATATTTAGTTGATGAGAGGGTTAAACTGGGCGGTAAATTAGTTCCCAGGCCCTGAATAATAATAAAAATTTTGTATAAATAGTGATTGAGCTGCTCCCACCCTCCTTTATTCATTTGAATTGCCATGAGCACAAGCAGGGAGGAATTCAGTCAATATGGATCTCTCCCTGTGAAGTGTTCTAAAGAGAGGCTGGCAGCTTCCCAGGTGAGAAGCTCTCAAATATTTTTCTGCATTGCATGTCCCAATGTTGGGGACTCAAAATTAAGTAGGGACCACACTAAACACAGAGGGCCTTGCCGGGGCGGTGTGGCTTCCACATGTATCTGCAGATATATGCAACCAATTATCTGTCTTTCCACACAGCTAGACATGTTTGTTGCTTGATATTTAGTTGATGAGAGGGTTAAACTGGGCGGTAAATTAGTTCCCAGGCCCTGAATAATAATAATAATTTTGTATAAATAGTGATTGAGCTGCTCCCACCCTCCTTTATTCAAATATTTTTATTGTCATTGACAGTGCCTGAAAAGTTTTTTTTTAAGTAGTAGAGCGTCTAAAACTAAAAACTTATCTATTTATTTTTTACACCATTAAAAAGCTATTTTTTCATGCAGCTCCAAAGTCACCATACAGTAATATGAGTTGGCAAAAAATATTCCTGGCTATATTGTCTCATAATTCCCCAATATGTATCACCCTTCTCGAATGGGGTCTCCTCAGAGGGCATATATTGCTTATACATGAGACCATATCTAGAACATTTTAAGAAACAGAACCACTCTGAATGTTCAATCAAAAGGACACATAACATATTACTGAGAACTTCTCTTTACATCTAATAAATACACATACGTACACATATATTCAATGGCAGATATATAATTATCTAGAAAAAATGACTGGCAACTCTGTGCCAGGTAAAGATCCTAACCCACCTTATACCACTT
This sequence comes from Gastrophryne carolinensis, assembly GCA_027917425.1. Taxonomy (NCBI): domain Eukaryota; kingdom Metazoa; phylum Chordata; class Amphibia; order Anura; family Microhylidae; genus Gastrophryne; species Gastrophryne carolinensis. Next base: position 139,586,552 of record CM051239.1, read on the forward strand.
CCTCTGAGCCCCAAATTTAGGACATACTATTTTTCATGGAGCTCTCTGTGATGGAAGATCAGGAAACAGCTGCAAACTGCTGTGGCTCATGCCTTATATTTAAGATGCCACTGTCACACATACAGTATGCCCAGCTGTTTCCTGTCCCTGCTGGATGGAGCTTTTCTAGGAAGTAAGTGAGCTTACTATATCTCTAAAATGGGCCTTGCTTAAGGTGTGAGGGGGTGGGCAAAATTACATTAGTGATCAGGGACCTCCCTGGCAGGGATGTGCTTTATTTTATGGCTTGGAGGACTTGCAATGAAATGCAATACCATGAATATAGCTCCATATATGGTATTTCCTTGAATTTAAAATAGGTTTAGTTAAAGATGATCATCATTATTTTCCTCTCATCCCCTCATCTCGGGGGGATACCGATGTTGGATCGATGTTGCCAGCTGGCAGCCAATATGGTTTACCTGCCAAACTGGCAGCTGCAGAGTGATGTGCAAGAGCACCAGGTTAATCCAGCAGGGTGCTGGTGGGGCAGTGATACTCACTGCCTCTTTGTTCGCTCACAGCAAATGAGCGAACAAAGCACCAGTGAGTATCACTACTAGGTACTGGGCTTGAACTTAAATAAATTGTTGGGGTGCATCCTGCTGCTGGCTGAGCGGACCAACAGTTATTTATGATTGCTGGTTTCTGTTAGTATCCAGTCCTTTCCAGAATAATAATGCACACATTACACTCTTCTTTGCTTGGAGCCATTGTACAGATCTGTCAACATAGCATAACAATTATGGGTTACACCTATATCTTCTACTTATCTCCTCAGCAAGAGCCAATAATTTTAAGGAAGAGTCAGGCCAGATCAAGTCACAGAAAGCCTGGAATATCAGTGCGAATATTTTCTAGAGTCAGACAATGCCATTAAAATATAAGCCCCTTTTCCTCTTTTCCATGAGTCACAGTGAAGCACAGCAAATTCTCAACATAATAAATCCCAAAACTCTGAGGTGTTTGATTCCTAAAGTATATGACTTTGCATTTAGTTGCAGTAAATCACTTCTATAAAAACAGAACAATACGTTCCGTCAGCTTATATGGATTTGATGATAGAATTCTTAGATATTTTAAACATATGTGGTTTGCCTTTTCTTCTGTCAGCTTATCAGGACACAACTACTTCCAAGTTCATTTTATAAAATGAGAGATAAATATGGCCGGATGAGACCTACATATTGATTTAATGGGAACAGTCCTTTCCGATTATATGCTTGGCTTAGGAAACAAGCAGTGTTCTTGCACCTGGCTATCCCAGCCAATACATCCATGCTAAACAGGCCAGCGATGGCTAAGGTTGTAATCACTATGTCTGATCACAAATCATGGCTAAGTCGACTTCAATTGTGATCAGCAATAGAACTGCAAGTTATTTAACCACCCACAAATATGTTTTAGAAATTTTGAAGGACTACAGTAGAGAGGATTAGAACAATCACTTTCACCCCACCAGTACAACAAAATAAACTTTTCTTGCAGAATAGGTTCCAAGACTGAGAGTTGTGGCTTAGTCATACCTAAATCATACCTCCCAGATTTGTTAACATTTAGGTGAAAAACACACACTTTAGATTATCAAGAATTGGTGAGGAAGCACAATGTCAATATTAAGGGTTGTTTGCATTTAGTGTACAGTGCAATGAATAGTATTTGACAGGTAAATGCATCTGTTCTGTGGTCGCTGCAGTGATTGGGTTACGGGGACAAAACCATTACCTGTGCAGAACTAATGCCTCTAAAGCCATGTAAAGTTTCTGGAAAGTAAACATGCTGCTTGCTCAGAGCAGGTAAGTCATCTTTTTTCGTTGAAAAGGCTATTTGGCTTTAGTGGAAGGAGTTGCTCTTTTGGGGCAGCTTTAATCAGTGCCTCAGTAGCAATACATTGCTACACAAAACCATATTTGAGCACAAATAATAGCACCTAGCAACACTGATCATTGATCTCTAGAGTTACTAGGTCCCTTTGGGCTGAAAGCGTGCACCCCTGCTGGCTCCAAGCTGTGCTCTGCTTGCGGTCATGGGGAGACAGATGTCATGTGCAGGTGTGAAGTATGGCCCAAACCATTAAAGACATTAATATAAAATACAAATACACTGCAAGTTTTATTAACTTTAGACTGTAAGTTTGCAAGGGCAGGGCTATCTTTCCTATTGTCTCCTGTGCTCACAACACTTGGTTTAAACCTCGTAGCATCTTGTTTCCTGTACTATATGTTTTACCTGGTCTGTAATCATACCTTGTAAAGCGCTACCGAAGATGATGGTGCTATATAAATAAACAATAATAACAATTAACAAATGCCAACAACAGTAAAGCATAAACATGTAACAATCATCAAATGCATGCAGTAGAATAAGGTCATGTGAATACCTGAAAAAAATGAACAGTTCACAGTTTTTGTAAATTGAACTTGCTATTGTCACGACTACTCACCTAGTGCTTCTTCTCTTGACTATCGCCCACTACATCAACTCTGGTGCTGACTCCTGTGGTTTATGTAGTATGCTCATTCATAGGAGTAGCTAGGCTTTCTGGCACCTGGGGCAAAGATTCAAAATGGTGCCCCCCCACCTGTGCTCAGGCCCCCCTTTGGCGCCCCCCTGACTTGCTGCACCTGCCCCCCCCCCTGCTTCACCCTAGCTACGCCCCTGTGCTAATCTTTTTCTCTGTATTTAACCCCTTACTCTCACACACTTACAGTACATGTGCTTTCTCTACATCCATCACCCTGTACCCTCTTAATTGTCCACACTCTATGGACCATGCCCTTAGCACAAACACAAAAAATGCCTAAGGTAGAATTTGCACCAAAGATGGCTACTTCTGAAAGACATCTAAAGGTGCTCCACTTTAATACTAGGAAACAAAGGCCAGGTGATTACCCTGGACTATTTTCAAGCTGTTGCTGTAATACTGGCATTTGTGGGGTCCAGGTTACCCATGAGCCCTAAAATCAGGGGCAAAGTTACTGAATGGCTGAACAAAGAGATTCCCATTGTGTGGGCTGACTTCCTACAATACAGATACCCTTCCTTTAGGATTTATGATTTGCTATAGCAGATTATTGGATGAGCCAAAGCAGTTGTGATGGAGGTGGTGCTGGGGTACTTAACGTACCCCAGTTTTCAGATAATTCTAAGCTTGTAGTAGAATTCAACCATGCTTGAATTGTGAGGGAATAAGATATTCACTCCTAAATTTCCTTAACCAAAAACCTCTTGTCAGTGTGTTCCCATCCCAAACTTCAGCAGCAACGGTTTGAATAACATGCAACATGCAAAGCTCATATGAACCCCACATAAAGGCAATTCTGTTTGCTGCACAAATATTTTCCTTCTTGTAACTCCTGCCATGTTGAGTCCCCCCCCCCCCCTTCAATTGTGGCCTATGAATCTGCCAGTGGCCCGCAAAGATGAAGTTCTGGTAGTTTTCCAGCCATTTTGCATTGTGGGCTATATCAATAAGTCCAGGCAGCAACAAGGCTGGGATGCTGGCAGAGTAAGAAGACTCCCAGGTGCTCCAAGATGGCCACGACCAGGTGAAAATCAATGAGACAGCATTTAAAATTTGAGTGGATTCAGGAGCAAATGTAAGCGCTGACAATCAACTGTAACCAAGGAGAAGTTTAATATTAAAAACTTTATGAATTGCAATACATCTAATGTGGTGTATCTTATAACATGTGAGTTATGTGGGGTCCAGTATGTTGGTTGCACCACTAGGTGTCTCAAACGTAGAATTGCGGAACACATAACAGCATCCTCTCTGGATTGGCCCAATACATCTTCTAATGTAGGCCGTCATTTTAGGAACAATCATGCTGGTGACCTCACACATTTTAAGATCTCTGCAATAGAGAAAGTTACCCTGGGACTGAGGGGTGGGGACTTACAATATAAAATATTCCAGCGTGAAGCATTCTGGATATTTAAGTTGAGTACGCGTAGTCCTCACGACCTCAATCATCGCTGGGATGTAGATCTTTTCCTACACAATAAATAGACTCTAGAGTTTGATAAACCCCATTGACAGTTATAAAGATAATTACAATGTATCTGGCATTGGGCCTCATATAAATATGGTAATAAATATATTCCTTTTATTTGTCATACCTGAGCTGTAGAATTTTCCTCCCTAATTCTTTAATTATTTCTGTGTGTAATTTTTACTTTAATCATAAGGATAAGCTCTTATTTATCTCTATGTAATAAAATGATCCAATCATTTGGATCTATATTCTGAACACAAGTATGAATTTATCTAAATATAATAACATATTCCAATTAGAGGGTATTTATTAAATGAAGCAGTGTTAATATATCGGCTTAAGCAGTAGCAAGATCCGAGCAGCACATAGAAGTCAACCAGTTGAGGATAGTTGCGCACAATTTGTTACTTAGAAATAGAAATATTGTTATATGTGGTTTGTCTCCGCTTTTCTCTTTTCCTTTTTTCTCTTTTTTTCTTTTGCTCCTTCTTTTGTGTATCTATTGACGAGTGAAGTGTCACATTATACGGCCATTTTTGATCTGTTCTATATACTTAAATTTTATTGTTTAATAGAATCTTTCTTAGTTTTTCCTTGTATTGTGTGGTATATTCTATATATGTGAGAGTAACAGTATATGTGCTGTGGTATTGGTTTGGAAAGGTAATATCTATATATGTCGCGTGTTGCGGCTTTAAATATCTATGGCATTTAACGGTCGGTATTTCCGCCCCAGTTCACTTCCTCATGTGGTTCACTCTTGCCTACACAGCTATGTCATTTCCGCTGTGAGACAGACTGAACGCGGTTTTCTCTGGTGGTAAGGTAGGTGTTTTTCCCTCCTTTTCCCCTCCCCCCGTCTGGAATTTCTTAACCGGTTTGGGTTTGAACTGGGGTTGTGAATATTTGACTTTCTCTTGCCTGTTCCTAATTCATCCAATTATGCCAGTGCATGTGCAGTTTACTGAATACTGATATTTAAATGTCTGATCAGATTTAGTTCTCCATGTCATGAGCAAGGACTGACGTCCGAAACGCGTAGACAAGGAGACCATATATGTAATCTTCATGTTCCTTTTCTCGCTGATGTTTTGATCATGGATGTATTTTAATGATTTGAAAATAAAATCGTGGATGTTTTTACGCTGTACGCTGGCTGGCTTTAACTTCTTATGGTAAACGCTGACAATGATTCAGTATCATGCATGCAGATGGGGCAAGTGACTGTGCAAGGCTCTTGGTCCGTTTTAAGGCATTGAGGCTGTTCGGAGCAGTTGGTTGGAATTCCCCTTTAACATTATTTATTTCTGTCATTATGCTGCTATATTATATGCATACATGAATAAGCCATTTTCGGCTCATGAACAGCATGGACATACCCAGGACCTTCCCTATAACTACCTTATAACTATTTCTGTCACGTATACAACATAAAGCTATCATTTGATACTAATGCACTGCGAAACAGCTGCTTGTAACAATGCCACAGAATAATTTTCCTTCAATCATGTGAATTTATGACATTTGTTTTTGTGGAAAACTTGATTAGAATAAGCTGTGTTTTACAGGAAAGGCAGGTAAAATAAATCTGCTCCACAACATATATCAGCCAGTGCTGGATTTTTCATATGTTTTCCAGCAGCCTGTGAGGTTTACTGATACATTATTATTTCATGGAATTGGATGACGCATTAGGAAATGTGATTTGGAAGGAATGTTTGCTGTTGTTTTATAGTAGCTATATTGGGTTTGAAATCAGGATATTCTATACATACCAGTGCATATACAGATATACAAATAAATGCAACAGTCTGTTTGTCCTGTTAGTAACGCAGTGTAATGGAATTGGTTTATTGAAGTTGGCAAGCAAGACAACCATTTAAAAAAATACCTCTTTTTGTAAGCAATGAGGTACTTTTCCTTGTCCAACCGGATTCAGGTTTAAGTTTCTTTGGGTGAAATTCGTCCAAGACTATTTTGATTAAAAAAGCACCTTTAATACCAGTACCTCATCTACAGATAATAATAGCATAGGCTCTGTTAGACTGCTAAATTTTAAGTGAAAGCAGATATGAGTCTTTCTTTATAGCATAACATCTGTATATAATGCTTGACCTTGAACGGGACACTCACCAGGCCACATTCCCGCTATAGCTTTTTTTTAGCCTAGGTCTATACCCACAAGCCCCACTCCTAGAGGTGAGCGGAAATGCATCTGGCAATGCACCCTACACCCTACACATCTGAGCTAAGAGCAAATCTGAATGGAACATGAGCTGCAGATTGGCAGTGTGGCCCACACATCCACCATGGGAATGAAAAATATTGAGTTTGCGGGGTACCCCGGGGGATACACACAGTGGGACATCTGAAAAACAGATGCAACAGTCAGGAGTAACAAAAACCTAAGTGAAAATCTTGTTTTTTTTCCTCTTTAAGGTCCCTTAAAGGAAACTGGACAGTCTTATAAATCTACCAGATGGGTAGAGTAGCAACAGCAGTTGTTTAAGTCCTAAGATATCTCCAGCATTGAAAAGCACTAAAGATTTCAAAATAGTTATGTTTACTTGTCAGGTGTATCCCTAAACAATGGCATTGCTCAGTCAATACCTTTATTTCAGTAAAACAGACTTTAAATTCTAAACTAAATCATTTGGGGATAATTGTAGAAGTTTTTTTAGCCAACTATTGCTATGTATTTTTTTTATAAAGAAAATAGTTCCTTATACAGGGTGGAGGGATTTCCTAGTCCCTGTGGGAAGCAAACTGTCCAACCAATCTCCAAATTTCCAGTTACAGAGAGCCTATATAAGGATCTTGTCAAGCCTCGTGGGACACCCACCTTCAGGTGAGTCTACAACCCCCAATCTCTGCTGCTGCTTCTGCCTATAGACAAGCCCACTTTTGCCGGGACGCTGGATATGCTTCACTGGACATGGTTGCCCCCAGGACTTAGATAGCACAAAGGATGCAGAATTATAGGGTGAAGGCAGATTACCCAGGGGCGAGGCTGGGCAGAAGTCGGGCTGGCTGAGGTCATACACAGGGATGAGAGTTCTTCTGATTCTGAGTTCCAAGAAGAAAAGCAGGAGAATGGTCAAGAGTCAAGCTGGGGGTCAAGCAGGGTTGTTAGAGGATTCGCAGTACAGATCAGTAGACAAGCTTGAGGTCAGGCAGGCATCGGTCCAGGCAGTGATCCGAGGAGGGTCAGACGAAGCAGCAGTCAGCAACAGGTAATTAGAATCTAGCTAACAGTGGTACAATATCACTCAGCAAAAACTATAATGGCAATGCATGCTAGGAGAGGCCTAGTTTTATGTGGCCATCGGCCAATCAGGAAAGGAGGCCAGAGTAAGCCCAGCAATACCTGTGGGGAAGCTGACCTGCAAAACATGGCCATATAAGGAAATAGCACGTCTGTGGTATGCCGGGGATGCACAGCCATACTGTACACAGAAAGGTGATTGCTAGAGATGAGCGAACTTCTCAAAAATTCGATTCGGGCGATTCACCGAATTTCTCAAAGAAATTCGGGTTCGTCCGAATCGAACTTTAAAGAATCGCTCATCTCTGGTGGGAGCGGGGAGGCCAGCTGCGCTGTCAGCAGGCGGCAGAAGCCGGCTTCCTCCGCCCGCTGACAGCGCAGCCGGCCTCCCTGCTCCCACCAAGCCCTGAAATGGAAAAAAAAAATGCCGGCATGGTGGGAGCGGGGAGGCCAACTGCGCTGTCAGCGGGCGGCGGAAGCCGGCTTCCGCTGCCTGCTGACAGCGCAGCCGGTTTCCCAGCTCCCACTATACAGCAAACACTTACCGGCATGGTGGGAGCAGGGAGGCCGGCTGTCAGCGCAGCCGGCCTCCCCGCTCCCACCATGCCGACATTTTTTTTTTCAGCAAACACTTACCGACATGGTGGGAGCGAGGAGGCCGGCTGCGCTGTCAGCTGTCATCAGAGGACGCATCATCAGAGGAAGCCGGCTAACCCTTAAAAATCCAAAGAAAAAAATGGCGTGAGGTCCCCCCTACCCAGCATAACCAGCCTGTGACCAGCTATAGGGGCTTGTAGAACAAGGCGCAGGGGCCAGCTTTGGTGGCCCCTGGCCCTGCAGGCTACAAGCCGGCACAGCCTAGGGCCACGGCTCTTCTGGCCCCGGGCTTTGGGGAGGCAGGTAATGGGGGGGCTCGGGGTTAATGGCAAGTCACCCATTAGCCGCAGGTGACTTGCCAAACCCAGACCTTGTGAACTGGTATAGGGGTCTCATAGATCCCTTACCAGTTCACAAAGGGTTAAATGAAAAAAAAAACACACTGACACATATTTTATTATGTTTTTTTAATTACTTACCTCCCATCCATCCCAGAGCACTGTGTCCCACACTGATCACTTTGGCTTCTGCTCTCCTGCTGCTGCTGGAAGCCTTTTATACCTATTTGGTAACAGGTAACATGGGATTAATTTAAAACAAAAAATAGGGTCCTCCCGGGGAGGGGAATCCCATTTTTTTTGGAATTTTAAGGGTTAAAACCCTTAAAAATCCAAAGAAAAAATGGCGTGAGGTCCCCCCTACCCAGCATAACCAGTCTGTGACCAGCTATGAGGGCTTGTAGAACAAGGCGCAGGGGCCAGCTTGGGGGGCTCAGGGGTTAATGGCAAGTGACCCGCTAGCTGCAGGTGACTTGCCAGCTCCCGAGCCTTGTGATTTGGTATAGGGATCTCATGGACCCCTTACCAGTTCACAAAGCATTAACAGTTAAAAAAAAAACACACCACATACTTTAGAAATTCTTTACTAACCTCCGATCGTCAGCTCCTGTGTCCCTCGGCGATCCAATGCCAGTGATGGCTGGCCAGAGGAGGGGGGAGGCAAACGTTGGAGGATCACCTACCTCCCTCCTCCTCTGCCCAGCCGTCACCTGGCATCTGACAGCAGAACCGCCGGGTGCCAGGACGACGCCCGCTGAGCTACAGAGGGAGGAGGGCTGTTAGGCCCTCTCCTGAAGGCGGAAGAGAGGGGGGGTGATCAGAGAGCCCCCCCCCCCCCCCCGTAAAAAGGAGAGCCGTGGGAGCGATCGGACACGAAGGTGAGTAAATGTCATTTTTTTTTACAGGAAATTCAGGCGGCTGGTGAAACGGGGGGGGGGGGGTCACCCTATTCTGGGCACTCCCCTGCAGCCGGAGGAGCCCCTCTGGTTGAAGAGGAGACTTGGCCGGGTAGAACGAGGGGTCAGGTGAGTGCCTTTTTTTTCTACTTTTTCTGCTAGCAGGGGGGAAAGTCAGGCACGTAAAATTTACGTGGCTGGCGGTTAACTGCAGGGGAGGCAGCCACGTAAATTTTACGTGGCTGGCGTTTAAAGGGTTAATAGGCCATGTGGTATTGCCATGTGGTATTGCGTACAGCGCCTGGCGTTCACTGTTCGCTACCAGACGCTACGAGGCATTATTTTTTATGTTTTATAGCAAATGTGAGTTTTATGGATGCAATTTTCACTTCCAGCAATCTGTTGCTACAAGAAAAGGGATGTGAGTCCTCTACACACAGAACACTGCATGTGTAAGGTTTAGTGAACTCCCTCCCCTATGTAGCAACATTCAAGGGCCCACATACCATAGAGCAAGGGGAGACGGTTTCTACTGACTGGCCCACATACCATAGAGCAAGGGGAGATGGTTTCTACTGACCCCTTGTCTTGCATCTGATCCTATGGTGCGCTTATTACAGTGGCAGACTAGTGATGCCCATATGTTGGGCCTGGTCAGCAGCAGCAAAACTGATTATGATGGGTCCCAATCTCAGTGGGCCCAGGTTGGCAGAATTAATAGCCAGGGCAAAGGGGTTAAGCTAGACTCTCTGCTGGCAAACTCTAGAAGGGTGCTATAATGCTATATAAAAGTAGATCTGTAAATCAAATATTATTGGTACACGCTGTAATGTTGTTTTTTTTAATACATTCAACCATTGGGGCAGCTGTTCCATCAATGAATACATTTATTAAGAAGTCATGGCTAAGGAGGAACATGTTGTGTCATCTTCTTTGGGCACTTATTAAAGGCTACATTTTAGCTGCTTATCCATTGGGCCACATTGAGCTGGAACTTTTCCATGCACTTTGTCTTCAGGGCCATGCAGAGCCCACTCCGTGCACTTGTAACTGATGGACACAAGAACTTTATACAGTATAATGAGCCATTACCTTTTCTTTTTCAATCAACTAAAAAAACAACCTAATGGCTTGCGGCAGTGCCCCTCACTGGGACAATAAACTAGTAAAAACAGAAAAAATGGACCATCTGTAAATTGACCAATTCGAAATGCCAAAGCTACACAGTGGATTATCATTTCTAATATTGAAGAAAGCATTTAATGTGTCATCATCTTACTATTATCCTCCTCATCTCAGTCTTGGGAAAAATATTTCTTTACTTGCATCATAAATATCCTGTAGTCCACTATTCACAGGAAAATATTAAAATCCATATGGACCATATTCCATGCTTCTTTTTTGTTTCGAATCTTTCATTTTGTGGCTGACTCCTGCTGGAGATGTTGCTCTAGGACAATTGTTTGCATATTTGGTGGGGCTGCTCCAAATTAACATTTTCTGGGAGCATAAACATATGATTTATAACAGATTGAATGCCTTCAGTGCCCTAAATCTTTCCAAGATCTGATTCTTTCTTAGGCTCAGTATATGTTGCAGAGAAACATACCAATGCACCACCTACAGTAACTGCTGCCAGGCAAGTGCACTAGCAAGAAAAAGTATATAAGACTTGTAGAAATACAGTGATTCCTGCACCAGAGGAACTGTGGAGGCTAAGTTTAAAAACAAATCATTGTTTTTTCTGTTTGTTTAGTCTTGCTTCTTTACCTGCTATGCAGCTGATTCATCATGCTATGCTGCTCAATAAAGCTGCAGAAACTGAGATCCAGTCACTCATCTGTAACTTAGCCCCTGGAATTTATTTATACACTACTAACTTTTTCTCATCCTGTCTCTGTGCCGCTGCCGCATCCTGGCTCGCCTCTAGCCGTTCGCGCACCCACACCGGATATGCACCGGCTAGGAGGTGAGCGGGGGATGCGGCCGTCAGAGCACTCAGCTCCCATCAGCACCACTTAGCTTGAACGGGCCGCTCAGCCAATCAGCATGCTTGTTCATGCCCAAGTCTGTGTCGTGGGAGTGACAGGAAGGTGAGTGACCTAGGGGCATACACACAGTGGTGCATCCCAGCTTGGGATGCCCCCACTGAGAGTAACAACACCCTGAAAAGTGAAAATCGGGTGTATTGTTCCTCTTTAACTAGGAAAGGTGACTGTCCCACTAAAATAAATTAAACCAACCTGAAAATACATTTTTTTACCGCAGATCTGGAATCTGTATCTTATATAAATAAGGTTGGCCCATAACTTGGGCATCTGAAATGCCCATCTAATTTTAGCCTTAAGGATCAGTAAATTTTTTCCCTCTTTGAGTTCCAATGGTTTAACTTTTTGATATTTTATGCAGTGAGACATGTTGTGGTCTTGTATTTTATAGGAGGGGTTGTTGTTTTTCCAGTTGCTAACATTAGCAAAATGTTGTTTCTATATATTAACTTTTTCAAAAATATTGGTGACAAAAAGAAGAAAAACAGAAAAGCCACTTTTGTTCAGTATTTTCAGAAGGTAGTTCTTGAATTATAATTAAATTGAATTATAATTGTTCACTTGGTGGCATTCAGAAGACTCTGGAACCAGTCCCTCTAGTGCGCTGCCCACACGGCGACGGATGGACTTAGCTCACGTCTGCGCTAAAGGGAGGAGTGCATGCGCAACTTGCAGCTGCTCCACCAGGGGCCAGCGCTGAGCGGATGATGTCATGCATCTGGCGACCATGAAAAAGGCACAAACCACAGGGATCCATAGCACATGGGCACACCTAGACTGCCCCTGCAAACGAGCAGACACTCTTCACCCCCCAGGAATTACAAACTCAACAAGACGTCTTTCCAAAAACCTTAACCAAGGTAAGTGCAATTATCTATCTATCTATCTATTTAACAATGACAATAATTAGCACAACGACTTAAGCTTCTCATATGTGTATCCTTAGGTTGCTACAAACTCCTAACCAGCATCACCTCCCTGGGTCTGGACTCAGACAATAACCACAATAACCTTAAAAACCTATACTCTTTCCACTTAAAATCACTTGTACACCAATTTGATTATACCTTAAATAATATCAACAAAGTCGATATCAAGGGCTACAAAAGGCCACTCAACAAACTCCCAACAGATTGTGCTGAAAGCTGCTCACCCTTTATCACTAATTGCCTGTTACAGAACATTGATTGTAACATATTTGTATGAAATGAATTTTTGTATGATCAATACCAATAATATTTAGAAATACTATAAAGAATACTTACCTCTTTTCAACCTATTAACCTCTATTGTTGCATAATGTTATACACATTGGTGTAAGTGGCACCATCAAACCTATCCCATATCTGGGTAATGAGGTAACCCACAAGGGGCACAGGTCAAAGGCAACCCACATGATACACATGGTTCATTCTTGGATAGGTCTTTCCCCTGCCTCCTCCCCTAGTCGGTAGCTCTGGAATCCATAGCATACTTGACCCTGGCATTACATCAGGTCAGGGGGGTTCTGCTCCATATATTTGGAGGATGATGTTATAGGTGAACAAACATGTTTAAAACTTAATAAGGCAATGAATCCACATGGCAAGCACCCCAGGCTATTTAAAGTTATTTCCAGGCAGGCAAATAAACTGCAATTTCTGTTAGCCCTAAAGTTCCTTAGGTTACTAACTCCTAACATTTAATTAAAAACTAGAAAACTTACTACAGTATAACTTTCATCTCCTTTTTAAAATCTCCTGAGCAATGGGTGTGGGCACTTTTTCTGGACTTGAGTATGATGCCTACTTACATTAGAATAGGGGCAGCCTTTATCCAATGTTTTTGTTGTGTGCTCTGATTTCAGTATTATAGGGAGAGCAGCAGCCGGTCATCACACACCTGCCTATTCATGACATATGAGCAGTCCTCATTCAATCTAACAGGTAAAGCTGGAATTGAAATGTGGGGAGGGGCTGAGAGAGGAGTAGATGCAAAAAAAAGAAAATTAATGGGAAGTCAATCACCCAGGGCAAGGAACAAAACTGGAGAAAGATGGGCAGAGGTAGAGAGAGGAGGGACTGCAAAGTGATGCCCAGAGAACATGAGTTATCAACTGACAGTAAAAACGGGGAGGCCGATTCATCAATAGCGCCAGGTAGCGACAGATGAGCGACTGAAGTATGGCGCTATGAGCGCCGCTAGCGTCAGCCGCGGGCGTTAGCGATTCGCTATAGCAGGCCTCCTCAGTCGCTACCTGGCGTTGTTGCGAACAACGCCTACATTGCTGAATATGATGTTGGCCCTCAGCTTTGTTGGCGCTGTCAGTCAGTGTGACCACGCTATTCTACACAGCGCCTGTTAGCTTTGCTGTGTCCTGGCCATCCAGTACCTTCTGAATAAAACACATTGCCACATTTGTTTTAAAATGTAAACATTTTTTTATTTTGTGTTGAAAAGGAAATTAAATTCTACCAGATCTTCGAATATAAATGGAAAATAAAACATAATTAAACACATAGCCACAATTTTTTTTTTTTTTTATTTGTTACCTAAAAAGGAAATACAATTAAATCACCAATGAGAAAGAAAAGGAAAATAAAAACAGAACAGAGAAAGAAAAGGAAAATAAAAACAGGACAGAGAAAGAAAAGGAAAATAAAAACAGAACAGAGAAAGAAAAGGAAAATAAAAACAGAACAGAGAAAGAAAAGGAAAATAAAAACAGAACAGAGAAAGAAAAGGAAAATAAAAACAGAACAGAGAAAGAAAAGGAAAATAAAAACAGAACAGAGAAAGAAAAGGAAAATAAAAACAGAACAGAGAAAGAAAAGGAAAATAAAAACAGGACAGAGAAAGAAAAGGAAAATAAAAACAGAACAGAGAAAGAAAAGGAAAATAAAAACAGAACAGAGAAAGAAAAGGAAAATAAAAACAGAACAGAGAAAGAAAAGGAAAATAAAAACAGAACAGAGAAAGAAAAGGAAAATAAAAACAGAACAGAGAAAGAAAAGGAAAATAAAAACAGGACAGAGAAAGAAAAGGAAAATAAAAACAGAACAGAGAAAGAAAAGGAAAATAAAAACAGAACAGAGAAAGAAAAGGAAAATAAAAACAGAACAGAGAAAGAAAAGGAAAATAAAAACAGAACAGAGAAAGAAAAGGAAAATAAAAACAGAACAGAGAAAGAAAAGGAAAATAAAAACAGAACAGAGAAAGAAAAGGAAAATAAAAACAGAACAGAGAAAGAAAAGGAAAATAAAAACAGAACAGAGAAAGAAAAGGAAAATAAAAACAGAACAGAGAAAGAAAAGGAAAATAAAAACAGAACAGAGAAAGAAAAGGAAAATGAAAATAGGAATTAGAATGAAAAGGAAACTTACAACAGAATTAAACACATAGCCACATGTATATATCTATATTTTTTTTAATTTTTTCTCTAACAAAAAATTAATAATAAAACATAAATGAAATAGAAAATGAAAAGTCCAGCAGAAATGCAAAAGAAAAGTAAAGTCCAGGAAAGGGTTGTGAAAGGAATGTAGAGATCATGGTGCATCTCTTTGTGCCTGAAAAATTAAGAAAAGTGCAGTTAGTATATATCTTTATAGTTGTTTTGTGTTTTCTTTTAAAAAAATGCATAACTTGATAACCAACATTGGCGTCTTACACCCCCCTTAGAGTGGTTTGGGTCATCTTACACCCCCCTTAGAGTGGTTTGGGTCATCTTACACCCCCCTTAGAGTGGTTTGGGTCATCTTACACCCCCCTTAGAGTGGTTTGGGTCATCTTACACCCCCCTTAGAGTGGTTTGGGTCATCTTACACCCCCCTTAGAGTGGTTTGGGTCATCTTACACCCCCCTTAGAGTGGTTTGGGTCATCTTACACCCCCCTTAGAGTGGTTTGGGTCATCTTACACCCCCCTTAGAGTGGTTTGGGTCATCTTACACCCCCCTTAGAGTGGTTTGGGTCATCTTACACCCCCCTTAGAGTGGTTTGGGTCATCTTACACCCCCCTTAGAGTGGTTTGGGTCATCTTACACCCCCCCTTAGAGTGGTTTGGGTCATCTTAAACCCCCCTTAGAGTGGTTTGGGTCATCTTACACCCCCCCTTAGAGTGGTTTGGGTCATCTTACACCCCCCTTAGAGTGGTTTGGGTCATCTTACACCCCCCCTTAGAGTGGTTTGGGTCATCTTACACCCCCCCTTAGAGTGGTTTGGGTCATCTTACACCCCCCTTAGAGTGGTTTGGGTCATCTTACACCCCCCCTTAGAGTGGTTTGGGTCATCTTAAACCCCCCTTAGAGTGGTTTGGGTCATCTTACACCCCCCTTAGAGTGGTTTGGGTCATCTTACACCCCCCTTAGAGTGGTTTGGGTCATCTTACACCCCCCTTAGAGTGGTTTGGGTCATCTTACACCCCCCTTAGAGTGGTTTGGGTCATCTTACACCCCCCTTAGAGTGGTTTGGGTCATCTTAACCCCCCCTTAGTGCGTTTGTTTGCTCTTTTGGATGGGAGGTCAAAGACATTTAAACAGGAGTGCAGTACTTGCATTAGAGTGAAGGGTAGTTAGCTTACCGCAAAATAAGAAGTGATCAGCCTTTCCCTTAGCTCATCGCCAGTCTGGGTGTCCTCACTTCTATCTGCGGGCAGGTTGGGGATTTCTGGCACCAGTGCTGTCTCCTCGGGGGCTTGGATTCGGTGACATATACAGATATTGTGTAACACACAGCAGGCAAGGATGATTTTGGAAACCTTCTGTGGGCTGTAGAGCATCTCTCCTCCTGGCCGTGCCAAACAGAGAAAGCGTGCTTTCAGCAGGCCGATGGTTCTTTCCACAATGCTTCTGGTCTTGCGATGCGCTGCATTGTAGCGTTCATGGGCAGAGGTCCGTGGGTTCCTGACCGGAGTCATGACCCACGTTCTCTGCCCATATCCCTTGTCCGCTGTAGAAAAAACACAAGGAGAGAGACAGCAATTAGTACTAGTACATGTTTTTGGGTGGTAGTTTGTTTAAAATTGCCTTACTAGGCCACATATTAGCAAAATACATAGACATGGTTAATTTATTACCCAGTAGCCAGCCAGCTGGCATTTCGTTGTTATCAAACTTCCGGCACAGGACTGTCCGCTGCAAGACGTAAGAATCGTGGCATGAGCCGGGGAACCCCGATCTCACCGCCCGCAGCTTCATCTCATGGTCACAGACCACCATGATATTAAATGAATGGAACTGCTTCCTGTTTCTGTAGGACAGCTCCTGTGCACGGGGAGGGCGGAAAGGGATATGTGTACCATCAACGCACCCTAGCACATTCGGGATCCCTCCCATCAGATAGAAAGCATGTTTTATTTTGGCAACCTCTTCCTCATCCTCAGGAAACTTGATGTAAATTGGGATTAAATCACAAATTGCCAGAACTACCTGGATTAGGATGCGGCTCATAGTAGCCTGGCTTATCCCGCTGAGGAGGGCTGAGGTTGCCTGGAAGGTCCCTCGTGCCAACACATTAAGAGTGGCACACAGGCGTACTATGCCTGGAATGGAGTGAGTGCGTTTGGTGGATGGCTCGATTTTGGTCTTAATCTGATCATATAGGGACTGTAGTGCAGCACGATTCAGACGGAAGCGGCTCCTGATCTGCTCGTCACTTAAGTCCCATACTGAAAGGCGGATTGCAAAGGAGCGGGGTGCCCTAAGCCTCACAACACCCCGCTCCCTTTCCTCCTGCTCTTTCAGCATACACATACATCCATCCACCCAGACACCATACATCACCCTCTTATCCATCACACACACTAAAGATATATACAAAAACAAAAATAAACAAAAAAAAACACTAACACACAACACACACACAAACAATCACACTACACACACACCCGCTACAATGCAGCTCACCACAAAACCAGAACTATAGTGGTCCAAACCACCAGCCTGCTGAAAACCAGCTTTCTAAGTTAAGCACAACCAAGAGGGGAGTTGCTGCACAGCCCACAAAAGGCCCCAAAATCAAGCCTCACTTGCTGTATGCTACACAATATTTGCAGATGCCACCCAAACCAAGCTCCTAAAGAAACAGCACTGATGTCAGAAATCACCCAACAAGCCACAGAGAGTGAGGACAGAAACCAGACAGAGGCTCAAATGAGCTAAGGGAAGCGAGCACAGCACCACACCACAGCCTTTGCCACAGTGTAAGAATAGCAGAACCTAGTTCATTCCTTCCTTTTATACTTCATTTTCAAAAGTGACAGGTCCGCTTTGCCGCCTTTTGCGTCGCTCTGCTATTTCCGGGCGCCAATTAGCCGACCCAGGTGTGCGTAAAACAGAGTGCGCACGCGCACGCTAGTAGCGCTACTAGCGTACTTGAGCCGTAACGTGCGTGCATTAACGGACATGGGCCAAAAATCAGGTGGGGACCAATGAAAGTGAAGCTGTTGTTTTTTTATATAGCCGTTAGGCTAAGCACATGTCACAAGGGTTGCAGATACATCAGTCCATTGTTGGATTTGGGTGTGTGTTGTTTGTTTAATGAGGTCTGTAATGAGTTAATTGGCTAACACACATGCTTCTGTCAGTGCAGTGGAGGTGTGCCTAGAAGGAACTGGGCTGTATGTGTGAATCAATTAAGTGGGCTGCTTTTGGATTGGCTGTTAGAGCACATAAAACCTGCCCAAGCCTAAGAGATTGCGATGCCATTCTGTAGTGTGCATGCGTGCTTGTGGGGTGTTGATTTGTGTGTGTGTGCAGCTACAGGATGGAGCCAAATACAGGACATCTGCCGGCCACAGCAGGCCCGAGTAGGAGTTTGGTGGGTGCTGTGCGCAGACCTCCCTTACGGAAAAGGGCACAGCCTGAAGGTGGGGCAGCACCCCAGGCTAAGCGCCCAGGTGCCAAGAGGGAGCCTGAATTTAATTTGGCTGAGAATAATCATCTTGTGCGCCTGACACTTGCGAAATGGGAGCTGCTATTTGGCTCCCAAAGCAAGTCCATAGGCAAACAAGAAAGAAGCAAACTGTGGGATGCCATTGGTGTGGAGCTTAGTAGCACAGCTCAACACCCACGTAGTGGCCCATCCTGCAGGAAACGCTTCTACACTTTGCGAGGGGCCCTTATGAAAAAGATGAATCACGATCTTGATGTGGACAGTGGGTTCATCCAGGCTCCAAAGAGTACCTACAGGCCGTATGAGGAGATGCTGAAGGCCAAAATCCCACTGGCTCGGCTGCAGGGTGTGGATCCTGGGGATGACACCACCGGTTGGGCTGAAGGTACATATTTTCTGGCTTTTACAATAACCTAATGTTAATGTCTGTGATTAGCATTTTTACATTCTGACCAACTAACTGTAGGACCTGTGAAGTATTACATTATAGCTCAAACATTTGTAACTTTTCTGTCTGTTGCTTTATGCATAGGTGCACATGCTGCTGTCCGGGATGTGGCTCCGGACACCCAAGCTCCTGCCCTTCCAGCAACCTCAAGGCTACCCCAGTCTGCCATTGAAGGTATTTACCCATTATTTGTTTGCTGTTTTTTTTCTAAACAAATGGGTGTGGGAGCAGCTCAAGCAATAAAGGTTTGCCCTGTTGACTATTAATAATATGTGCGTGCGGCCTAATTGCACGCCCACTGTAACACTCACAGGCAGTAACTAACAAGGCCCTAACATGTGTAGATATGTAGGATGCCAGAGATGTGTAGCCATATATCGGCATATCAATGTGTGAGCCACACTTGGCTTGATTAGTCAATATTAGTGAAAGAGCTGCTCACACACCTTAATGCATGTTGTATTTTGGCACGCACATTAGCTATGGCTCAATGTTGGTTTTATTTTGGCCTAGCTCCCATGCCCTTGGCCCCAGCATCTCCTCCGGATCCCACCTACTCTTTGGATGTCGGTAAGTGCATGTGTTCACCTTGCTTGATCCACTTTGACTCAAGTGCATGTGTCTCATTTGTCTTTTTTCTTGGTAGGCCAAGTGACTGGTTCATCTTTGGACCCCACTTCCGATGTTGCCGGTCAACAGGACCCTGTTGGTGTGTACAGCAATACATAATGTATCCTTTCTGCTGTTTAGGTTACACTGGTTCAATTTTGTTAGTCTACTAAGCTACATGTTTGCTTGGTAAACTTGAAGATGCCTCTTGGGAGTGCTGGTTGCCTCCCCAGGGTCAGTCTCTTAGTTATTTGAGTGATAGCAATGTATCTTTGCGGACATATTTTTAGCCAAACATTCCCTGTAGTAGTTTGCTGATTATTTAGACACATTTTTTTGTTTTTTTTAGTTGACCCGAATATCGGAAGTGGCTGTCCAGAAAGGGCCCCTCAAGTTCCAGCTGCCAGAGATGAGGGTAAGTGGTTTTGCCTTGCTCTAGTCTGTATTTTGGCTCTAATGTTGTGCCACTTGCTTCTGGCAACTTGTGTGTCCACATGTATTTTCAAGGTCCAAGCTCGAGTGAGGACCCCACTCCAGACATCTGGGATATTGCGGGTATGTTTAATTTAAGCAATGTTTATGATGAGATTTGCAGAAATTAGTGCGTCTTAGTCCTGTAACATACATGTTAACAATCTGAGTTTAACAGAGACCTTTGGTCTAGTGTGTATTTTTAAACTTTTTAGAGGTATGGCCTCGCTAGCCTAACCAGGTTACATTAGAGTTTGGCCCACAGACCTACTAACCTGATTTTCCTGTTTAGCATATGCCAACTTGCCCGACATCTCGGATGTTGAATTGCGACTCTCTGGCAGCGAGACCTCGAGCCTACCTGGGCCGGAGGACACGCAGGTAACATGGCTGATGTAGACGACCTCGAAACCCATTGGCATATTCGTGGGTAGTGGAAGAAGCAACATGTAACATTTCCTTTCATTGTTGTTTTGGCAGGAGGCGGAACCAGAACCCCAAGCTGGGACCTCTTCCCAAGTCCCATGTGGCCAAGCTTCAGAGGCTCAGACAAGGGTAAGTTGTCTAGTGAGTGTTTATGGTAACTTTTGGGAGGGGCATAACTGCATTTGTTCCGTTTGACTAAAATGTGGTTTACTATTTGTTTAGCCTCCAACCACAGCAAGAGGAGGTGTGGCACCAACCAGTGCCGATTTCTACCAACTAGGGGTCCGGATGCTGGAGGACTACAGTCGCCAACAGCCGCGTGATGGAACTAATGAGCGCATTGCGGCGTTGGAAAATCAGGTGCTGATGTGTCAGCAACAAAATGAGGGCCTGCAGCGCCAGGTGGACCAGTTAAGGCAAAACCTACAACAGAACCAGGACCTTGGTCGCCTTGCAAATGTTATCGAGCAATCGGTACAGCGCCAGGAAGAAGCAATACAGCGCCAGGCAGAAGCAATACAGCGGCAGGACCAAACTTTGTTGTTGCTACAACAGCGCATACAACAGCAGTCTATATTTTTTACTGCACTGTTGTCCCCCAACACCGCCCCTAGCAATGACTCCCAACCTCCCCGGCCACCCAGCCAAGAATATTAATTTTGTATCTTTTTGGTTATGTAAATATATTTGCTTCACCCACCTCTAAATTGTGTGTTTCCTAAGACCTCGCTAATAACACAGTCAGGGATGAGTATCTGGATCTACATATGTCAATGTATTGGTCAATGTAGCCCACACATTGGAGCCCATAGCTTACTATGGTTAACACCTGAAATGGCTCAAAAGGTATGGCTACATTGACCCACAAATGTTTTGGGAGACAGCTAAACTAGGCTTTGCAATGCAACACACTGTAATGATGTGAATCAAAAATTTTTTAATATAAACAATGGCCAACACGGCCAACCTTGGCCAACAACGGCCATCAAGAGACCAGCCTTCCCCCCCACCCTAACGACGCCGTCGGCGCCTCTTCCTGGCCAGTAGCATCAGCTTCAGGAGCCGGATCTCCCGCCACAGTCTGCGATGCTGGTTTTCACAAGCTGTAGAAATGTAGAAACAACAATTTATTAATAATTTGGCAGTGACCTCAACAGACACAGATGTAGCAATGTAATGTCATTGTGTCCAATTAGGTGACACTGACATTAACATTGTTGACCACTGTGTGCTTATTGGTTAACATTATATGAGTACTATTGACTGGCAGGAATGTGAACAACACATCCCAAGCATACATTTTAGCTTAAAGTGTACCAACACCCACGGGTGATTGGCCCGGGAATCTATCAGATTCCCTGCCCCATCACCTCCCTCCCCGCGGGACATCCAAGATCGGGATGTCCCTGGGTGTGAAACACCCCCCAAACCCCAAAATACCTACCTCAGTTTCTGTGTGGCAGTGCCGCTGGGCCCTCCCTGGTGCCCCTCTAGACGTGTGCGTGCCTGCGCCGGCCGTCTGTGAATTGCCGGCGCAGGCACGCCCCCGTAAAAAGGGGCGCGGGGGAGGCGGAGGAGGAGGCAATTTGCAATGGCTTGTACATTTTTGGGAGTCAACGTGAGTTCAGGGGGTTGTCACACAGCGGTGCCGATCAGGGGTGCCCCACCGTAGTGGAACAACACCCAGGAAAGTCAAAATCCTGGTTGTTGTTCCAGTTTAACTCTTGGGAAGCAAAGAAGGTCTAATTCCCTGTGTGTCCATTTTTGTGTTTAGTAACAGCCAAACATCAGGGCCTAAGTCCGAACGAGTCCACGAGTTTACCCTATAATGTTACAGGTCCAGACCTAATCGGGCCCATTTGGTTGTGTCTAACGCAAAAATAGTCTCTATGGGGCCTAATGAAGGATGTGAGCCAACAATCAAGCATGCAAACAGGCATGTTGGATTATTGTGCCAACACATTGAATAGAGATGTGTGTGAAATTAACACATAGGTAAATTTAACTTGGCTGCTGATGTGACTAGAAGACATAGGTTTCACAAGTCTTTAGGCATATGAAGTGGGATGTACTCACCATCGCAGCTGTGGCGGGGGCCCATGCTGCTGGCCGTCCCTGGAGCTGGGGTGGGGAGGAGGGTCTCTGGCTCCGTCTGCGTCGCAACATCTGTCAACATAAAGCAAAAGGCAAAAACACAATTAGTGGGCAAATGACACATGACTATTTGACATCCATCTGGTTATTGAGTCTGAAAATGCAAAGGCTTGCATGGTTACATACAGGTTGACCTAAATTAGCATATTTCCTGGACCATGAGTTAATGTCAATTTGTAAGGCTTCACACATGTATCCCTAAAGAGAATG
Source organism: Gastrophryne carolinensis (assembly GCA_027917425.1). Lineage (NCBI taxonomy): Eukaryota > Metazoa > Chordata > Amphibia > Anura > Microhylidae > Gastrophryne > Gastrophryne carolinensis. The sequence goes on from CM051239.1 coordinate 139,608,922, forward strand.
TGCAAATAACATAGACAGTGCTATTTAAAGGAATCATTTGCAGTTGTTTGGCTAATGTTAATAGTGGGCCACATGTTGGAGCGGGACCAACTTAACCCAAGAAAAGAAATGCAAACACCCATCATGGTGTTGCCAGAAACATAGGGGTGGTTGACAGTTGGCTAGCACTGTAGTGGGGTTTGTGATGTTAATGTACATTAGCAAACCAGCTGACACAATGGACCAGGAAACGTGTCTGATAAAAGTGGTCCAAGACCCAGGATTGTTAATATTCAGTGTGTTAGTCTACTTTGGCAGAGCAACAAAATTTTAAGCTTCAACCACCCCTGCCTTCCGCACATCACTCCTCCAGTGTGTGCGCACGCGCATGCCAGTATGAAACATAGCGCAGGCGCACACACATCTAGAGTGCCACACAGGAGGCAGGGACGATGGCTTCTGGCAACCCCAAAGAGTTAAGTAGTTTGTGGTTTTTGGTTTGGGGGTGGCCCAGGGTGAGGGATGTGATTGGGCAGGGAAGGCGGGAGAATCCAAGCAATCTCATCAATGTTTGTTGGTCCACTTTAAAGAATGACATAAATTCCAAATTGAGATGGCTAACAACATACACTTACCACGACTATGCCCGAGGAGAATGCTTCGCCAAAACTCCATGGAGGTGCCGCCTATATGATGCCCTGCAAATTAGAGAGGAATGGCAAGGGCTAAGCAAAATTGGTCAGATGAAACCTGTCACAGACTAACAATTAAAACATGTGCACTCACCAGGGGATGAAGCGCCACTTGAATCCCAGGGAGGGCTCTGAGGAGGAGGCGGGGAGCCTCGGCTCCTCACACTCTGCTCCGAAGATCCACCAGGCAAAGGACCACCCTCCTCCCTCTCACTCCCTGCTTGAGAGGGGGCCCTTGCCTGGTGAGAGTCCTCAGACGCAGAGTGTGAGGAGCTGAGGCTTGATCCAGCCTGCCCCCCAGCAGCACACTCCTCTGGGGCGTCATCCCCTTCCTCCCCTGGGTCCTCTAAATAGGACCCGCGGGAGGGACCCTCCCCCGATGACTCCCCCGAGTCCGCCTGCCTGGTTCGGGGGAGGAATCCCTTCCCACGTTTCCCCAGGGGAGGACGCTTATCTGTGTGGAGGAGGTGAAAGGAAATAATTAATCTAAAGAGCAAAAAAGGACACAGCTTAGCAGATGATTATGCACAAAGGCAAAAAAGAACTTAAGCTTTAACTTACCTGATGCGTAGGCATCATATAGGCGGTACACGCCTTCTGGGTCCCGGCGCTTGAAATCTGACCATTTTTGCTGAATAGCCCGGATGGTCAGGTCGGTCTGGAAGCGCCGGGACACAGTGGCCTTCACCTCCATGGCAAGGCGTTTCTTAGCTCCTCGGGCATAGTCGTATTCTGACTTGCAGAAGTCCTATGAAAAAAAAAACAAAAACAAAAAAGGAAAATTAATACATGACATCAGAACAATGTCATAAACAGTTAAACAGAGAAAAGATCTAAGTGGACCCACACCCAGGATTAACATTAATCTGGGTTTGGGTGCACTTTGGTGTGCCACAAATATTGTGGGTGGACCACTGTCTGCAACCCCCTTGGAAGGCCACAAATACACCGCTGAGGACAGTCCCACGTCACTCCGCAAGCCAAACACAGTGCTCCAAGCCGGTGTTGTATGCGCATCCAAGGCCGTTGGGAGGTGCATACAAGCTCAGCTGTGTCTGCACGGCAAAGTACGCATGTGGCGTTTGACTCTAACAGGGAGTGCGCCTGCACACAAAATGCAAATATGTCTGGCGCCGGGGTACACCCTGCTAGAGGTAAACGCAATAGGCATGCGCAGCTCACGCATGCACAGATGTGACGGGGCAGAGGTAATTTTTAGGCCCCTCCAGGGGGGGGGCATCCCAGCAGGACATCCACAATGGGGATGCCCCACGGGGATTGTTAAAATTTGGTCTGACAACAAATAAATTTCAGACCCTATCCCCCCTGTGTGTTCAGCAACTTTAAACATAAAAAAAAAAAAAAAAAATACTCACTTTGACCACCTGGCCATTTACGCGGCTATCCACCCTTGTGCGCCTTTTCTTACTGGGCCCCGGAGGGGAAGGGGTGGGAGGGGGGCTATTTGGGGAAGGTGAGGTAGGTGGGGGAGGTGGGGGAGGGGTGGTGGGGCCGGAATCAGAGGAGGAGCTGGGGAGGCGCATCAGTCTTCGCTTTGGAGCCATATTGGAAACGCTAAAGAGGAAACAGGAACCGGAAATGACGCTAGCGACATTAGACCAAAAAAAAAAATTAAAAAAAAAAAATACGCTCCGCGCCCCAGCAACAAGCTATTCTCAGCTATGTGCAAGCTAAGTGGCGGAAAAACTAAAATTACTATTTAAAACAAGCTATTGGCCTAAGCGCGAGACAGTTTTACCTTAAGGTGGCGTTGAAACGCAAAGGAGGATCCCGGAACCGGATATGACGCTAGCAAATGTGCTTCTAAATTCGAACACAAACATGCGCGCAACAGGGACAAGCTAATATAAGCTCTAGGCACGCTAAGTGGCGGACAAAACAAAAATATACGCTGCTAAACAAGCTATTGGCCTAAGCGCTAGACAGTTTTACCTTAAGGTGGCGTTGAAACGCAAAGGAGGATCCCGGAACCGGATATGACGCTAGCAAATGTGCTTCTAAATTCGAACACAAACATGCGCGCAACAGGGACAAGCTAATATCAGCTCTAGGCACGCTAAGTGGCGGACAAAACAAAAAAATACGCTGCAAAACAAGCTAGGGCCAAAGGCGCAACGATTTATTAGCTGCATTTAGCAGGGAAATCTACATACTGTAATGCATAGGTCCTTCTAAAGCATACACCGTTGTGCTTAAATATAAAAATCTAATTCCTTCAAAAATTCAACACACAATCAAACTAGACTAATACCTGAAAATGTAGCACACATGAGAATGCATAACGGGTTGTTATGAGCTGGTACGACTGAATGTAAATTCTGCTATATGTGGCCAGGCACGCTCACAACTACAGTGTATTCATTAACAACGACTGGGGTCGCGGAAAGTGAATTCCTTGAAACTGGCAGAAGGACACATGTATGAACAGCACAGCGACGCACAACGCAGCGCAGCGAGGCACAGCGACGCTCGCGCCGCCAGATAGCGAATTAAAACAGCGACTGCACAAACACCGACCAACACAGATTCATCAATGACAGGGCTGCCGAATAGCTTGGGCGCTGACACTTTCTAAGAGCGAACGTGACCGACCAACCTGACAGGCTACAAAATAGCTTTACAAGGCCCGTTTGTGTGTAAAACCAGGGAATTTGATGCCAATGAGTTTGGGTGGAGGAGACGCAATTCCCATGTCACTCACAACATTACATTGTGAAACAAAAAAAAAAAAAAAAAAATTAACAATAACCAGCCACATTCATAAAACATATCAATATAAACATGTGTGGAATTTTGTCCCAACAAAAACAACCCAAAAACAACTAAAATCAATCATTGCAGCGTCTGCCATTGAAATGTATGGGAGAGCGGCAAGTAGCGCCAGGTAATACGTGTCGCTGTGAAGGAATTTGCTGCGGCGCTGTTCGTTCCAGGCGGCTTCATAATGAATCCTGCGCTTGCTGTCGCTCTCGCCGGCGCTAGCCTCATTTTGCGTGATAAATGCGTCATTGTGACCGCCGCCGGGCGTACTGGAGTCGGTAGTCGCCGTTAGCTGCCGCTACCTGGCGCTCTGCAGACACTACCTGGCGCTATCGCTTGATGAATAAGGGCCTCAGTGTTCCAGGATAGGAGCTGTGGTCACTGCACCGCTAACCAATTTGTTTAACCAGTCTCACTTAACAGGTGTCGTCTCTGATGATTGGAGAATGGCCAGTGTTGTACTTATATGTAAGAAGGAGAGCAGAGAAGAAGCCAGTGACTACATGCCTGTTAGCTTAACCATTGTAGTGGTAAAAAAGTGGTAATGGAAACTCCCCTGAAAAAGTATAACTGCCTATCTTAAAGTTATCAACCTGTTGGACTCAAAACAGCATGGGCTTACTGAGGGCACATCATGTCAGATTAATGTGTTTGACACAGATTTCTTTGACTATGTCACTAAAGTGTTGGATATAAGCCTAGATTCATAGACACATTTGTCTGGACTTCCGTAGCTGTCTGTGTATGTTTTTGTGTGTGTTTGTCATTTTTTGGGGGGTTTTCCGTTGCATTTTCATTTGTTCGTTCGTTTGAGCTCATGCGCATATGCGCTTTCGATGAACTAAAGTAAATCGGATCATTTGCGATAGTTCTGATCATTTTCTCATCTAAACCTGATATTTTGCGTTCGTTCAGATAACTTACGGTATTGGTATGGGCTTGCGTCTCATTCAGAGAGCTGATTGCCGAGGGACCACCACCCTATAAAACCGTTTCATTTGCGATCCCCTTACAGGACCATTTTGACCTCAGATACCCTTGCAATCACCATGTTTTGTGCCTTTGTGGAGGAACATCACGAGCTCCAGCTAATGGGGATTGAATGTATCAGCAGGGCCGAGGCCATATTGCACCGGCGACGCATGCATATTGATCGCATGCATGACGTTGAGCTGTTCGAGCTGACCAGACTTAATTGCGCTTCCCTCCATAAGTTGTATAGTGAGCTGCGGCCATGTTTAGCCCGCACCACAAGGAAGGGGCTAGGGATGAGCGAATCGATCCGGACAAACCCGAATTCATTCCGAATTTCAGGAAAAAATTTGATTCTGAACGAATCCAAATTTCCCCCTCGATTCGATCGATCAAAGTTTTCCTTTAAACTCCATTTATTTCAATTACAGGCATTCTAAAATGGTGGATGAACATGTCCAGCCATATCCCCTGGGGCAAGGTATCATGGGAAAGTCACATGCAGCCTATCAGCAGCCAGGAAGCCCGGTGACGTCACCGTGCTATATAAACCGGCAGCCATTTTCCTTGTGCGCAGTTCAGCTGGTTACAGACAGGGACAGAGTTAGAGATAGGAAGGGAGAGTCAGAGAGACCGACAGAGAGGCAGAAAGAGAGGTAGACAGAGCAAGGGAAAGATAGTGAAAGATAGGGAAAAAACTGAACGATCCAGGCAGGGACAGCATTGAAGTGACAGGGAATTTTTTTTTTTTTTTCATTAGCCAGATCAGTTTTCAATTCAATTTCAGTTCTTTGTGCTGTAAGCCTGCCTTGCCACTGTGCATCCTATCAATGCAGTGGCATATTTAACCATATCTGTTACACACAAGCATTTCTCATAACTGGATTAGTTTTAATATTTTTTTGTCTGGTTTAAATACACCAGCCCACATGGGCATCCCAAACCAGCACATATCACCCTATCTCTTATACTAAATAAGCGTTGTTCAGCCTCATTTTAATTAAGCTATTGTATTTTGAATTGGGTTTTGTCTGCTTTAAATACACCAGCCCACATGGGCATTCCAAACCTGCACATGTCACCCTATCTGTTATACTAAATAAGCGTTGTTCATCCTCAGCTTAATCAAGCTATTGCATTTTGAATTGGTTTTTGTCTGCTTTAAATACACCAGCCCACATGGGCATCCCAAACCAGCACATGTCACCCTATCTGTTATACTTAATAAGCATTGTTCATCCTCAGCTTAATCAAGCTATTGCATTTTGAATTGGTTTTTGTCCTGCTGCCAAAACACTAGGCCGCAGGGTATCCCAAACCTGCACGTAGCACCCTATCTGTTATACTAAATACCCTTGTTCATCCTCAGCTTAATCAAGCTATTGCATTTTGAATAGTTTTTTGTCCTGCTTTTAAAAAAAACACCAGGCCGCAGGGTATCCCAAACCTGCACGTAGCACCCTATCTGTTAAACTAAATACGCTTGTTCATCCTCAGCTTAATCAAGCTATTGCATTTTGAATTGGTTTTTGGTCTTCTGCCAAAACACTAGGCCGCAGGGTATCCCAAACCTGCACGTAGCACCCTATCTGTTATACTAAATACTCTTGTTCATCCTCAGCTTAATCAAGCTATTGCATTTTGAATTGGTTTTTGGTCTGCTGCCAAAACACTAGGCCGCAGGGTATCCCAAACCTGCACATAGCACCCTATCTGTTTTTCTAAATACGCTTGTTCATCCTCAGCTTAATCAAGCTATTACATTTTGAATTTTTTTTTTCCTGCTGCCAAAACACTAGGCCACAGGGTATCCCAAACCTGCACGTAGCACCCTATCTGTTATACTAAATCAGCTTGTTCATCCTCAGCTTTATTAAGCTATTGCATTTTGAATTGGTTTTTGTCCTGCTGTCAAAACACCAGGCCGCAGTGTATCCCAAACCACCATGTTGCACCCTATCTGTTATACTAAATCAGCTTGTTCAGCCTCAGCTTTATTAAGCTATTGCATTTTGAATTGGTTTTTGTCCTGCTGTCAAAACACCAGGCCGCAGGGTATCCCAAACCACCACATTGCACTCTATCTTTTATAGTAAATCAGCTTGTTCATCCTCAGCTTTATTAAGCTATTGCATTTTGAATTGGTTTTTATCCTGCTGTCTAAACACCAGGCCGCAGGGTATCCCAAACCACCATGTTGCACCCTATCTGTTATACTAAATAAGCTTGTTCAGCCTCAGCTTTATTAAGCTATTGCATTTTGAATTGGTTTTTGTCCTGCTGTCTAAACACCAGGCCGCAGGGTATCCCAAACCACCACGTTGCACCCTATCTGTTATACTAAATAAGCTTGTTCAGCCTCAGCTTTATTAAGCTATTGCATTTTGAATTGGTTTTTGTCCTGCTGTCTAAACACCAGGCCGCAGGGTATCCCAAACCACCATGTTGCACTCTATCTGTTATACTAAATCAGCTTGTTCATCCTCAGCTTTATTAAGCTATTGCATTTTTGAATTGGTTTTTGTCCTGCTGTCAAAACACCAGGCCACAGGGTATCCCAAACCACCACGTTGCACCCTATCTGTTATACTAAATCAGCTTGTTCATCCTCAGCTTTATTAAGCTATTGCATTTTTAATTGTTTTTTGTCCTGCTGTCTAAACACCAGGCCGCAGGGTATCCCAAACCACCACGTTGCACTCTACCTTTTATACTAAATCAGCTTGTTCATCCTCAGCTTTATTAAGCTATTGCATTTTTAATTGGTTTTTGTCCTGCTGTCTAAACACCAGGCCGCAGGGTATCCCAAACCACCACGTTGCACTCTACCTTTTATAGTAAATCAGCTTGTTCATCCTCAGCTTTATTAAGCTATTGCATTTTGAATTGGTTTTTGTCCTGCTGTCTAAACACCAGGCCGCAGGGTATCCCAACCACCACGTTACACCCTATATGTTATACTAAATAAGCTTGTTCAGCCTCAGCTTTATTAAACTATTGCATTTTGAATTGGTTTTTGTCCTGCTGTCAAAACACCAGGTCGTAGGGTATCCCATATTGCCAATTTTCATAGTATCTGGTGCAGAGAAGCGGTTCCTCACTTTATTTAGTTTCTGCTTTTTAAAGTAAACACATTTTTTAAAGCACCTATTGCGCATTTCAAATACATAAAAATGTCAGGCAGACAAGTGCCAGGATGTTCAAAGAGGAGTGGCAGAGGCCAAGATTCAGCAGGCAGAGGTCGCAGCAGACTAGGGGCGAGTGGTAGCAGGAGTCACGGTGAGAGTCCTGATCTGCCAGTATCTGCTAGCGGTCGTGTCTCTACCAGTAATGCATCTGCCGTGGTAGATTGGTTAAAGCGGTCATCCACATCATCACAAGTTACATCTGAGACCCCCAGTCTAGGGTCGGTAGGTTCCTCTGACACAACCCTGAGTTGGCATGGCCCGAGAGCAGTCCCTGTCCTCCCATTGCCTCTGTCCTACGCCGTTCCCTCCCCCAGCGACGTATCCTATGCTTTGGGTTCAGCTCCACTCTTTAGTGAGGAGGACGATCAGAAAGAGGACAGTCAGCAGCTACTGCCCAGCCAAGAAATGGAGGTGGCTTCTTTATCTAGGCAGACAAATAGTGATGTGGAGAGTGTCATGGGTGTTGTGAGCGTTCCAGCTCCTGCGCCAGACACTGTTGAGGAAACCAAGAACATCAGTGACGTGCAGCCACTGCTCGGTGATGATGATGATGATGAAGTAGCCGATCGCACTTGGGAGCCGGGTGCAGAAGGGGCTTCATCGTCATCATCAGGAGAAGAGGGGCGCAGGAGCTGGAGTCAGCAGCTGAGGCAGCAAGGTGTTAGCAGCAAGGTTGGCAGTCAGCATGGGGGCACAATTGTAAAGCCTGGAGCCAAATGGGGCCGGGGTAGAGCACCTGCTGCACTGCAGGCTACCTTATCGGGAGGTAGTGGAGCAGAGGTTCCTGGAGTTGGCGACAGTAGCAGTGAATCAGTGCGGCCTGTTGGTGGGAAAAGTAGCTACTCGGCAGTGTGGCAGATTTTCCTGAAGCATCCGCAGGAGGGTAACATGGCCACATGCAAGATATGTAGGCAGAAGGTGAAGCGTGGCCAGGGCCCAAATGTTGGCACCACGGCCCTGCGTCAACATATGATGCATCACCATAAAGCGGCCTGGGAGAACCGAGGCTCCGAAGAGGTGGTCAGCCTGCTTCCTGACCAAGTGGCACGCCACTCCCAATTTCTGCCAGCCAAGGCTCCAGCACCTCAGCCGAAGGCAGCTGTGCGTCATACCCATCCTCTGCTGCTCCTGCTCCTCCTCCTCCTCCAAGTCATGCATCCCGCCAGCAATCCATCAGCGAAGCCATGTCCAAAAGACAGCAATATGCGCCCAGTCATCCTACGGCGCAGAAGCTGAATGTGCTCCTGTCCAAGTTGCTGGTGCTGCAGTCGCTCCCTTTTCAGGTGGTGGACTCTGCACCTTTCAGAGAACTGATGGCTTGTGCCGAGCCGAGGTGGAGAGTCCCAAGCCGTCATTTATTTGCCAAGAAGGCAGTACCAGCGCTGCACACTTCTGTTGAAAAGAAGGTGGGCCAGTCCTTGAGCCTGTCGGTGTGTAACAAAGTGCATGGCAGTGCCGACGTCTGGAGCTGTAACTACGGTCAGGGACAGTACATGTCTTTTACGGCCCACTGGGTGAATGTGGTCCCTTTGCAGCAGCAGCAGCAACTTGAGCAGGTCACGGTGCTTCGGCCTCCGTGCTCCCTGGCCGTTGTGCCTGTAACACCGTGCGACTCGGCCTCCTCATCCTCCGCCATCTCCTCACCCTCCACTGTAGGCTCAAGTCTCAGTGCCCCTCCAGTCTACCGTGTGTGCAGGGCACGGAGGTGTCACGCTGTGCTTAACATGGTTTGTCTTGGCGAACGGAGTCACACAGGGGAGGAACTGCTTAAACGTATTCATCACGAAATCCAAACATGGCTTACTCCAAGAAAACTTAAAATGGGAATCATGGTTACCGACAATGGGAAGTACATTTTGTCTGCGCTGCAACAAGGACGCCTGACCCATGCACCCTGCATGGCTCACATCTTCAATCTGGTTGTCAAGCGGATTCTGAAGTGTTCCCTCATCTGCAAGACATCCTAACAACTTCAAGGAAACTTTGCATGCACTTCAGCCACTCATACACCGCCAAACACACCCTTCTTGAGCTACAGCGCCAGAACGGTAGCCCCCAACATAGTCTGATTTGCGATGTTTCCACCCGTTGGAATTCCACCCTTCACATGTTGGACCGATTATATGAACAGAGAAAAGCCATCACGGATTTCCTGATGATCCAAGCATATCAGGGGACTCCCCTGTGTAATTTCAATGTCAACCAGTGGGAGCTCATACGTGACACCTGCCATTTGCTCAGGCCCTTTGAGGAAGCCACTTTATTTGTCAGTCGGCAGGATTACGGGATGAACAACGTGATTCCACTGCTTCATGTACTACAGCACATGTTGGAAACTATGGCTGGTCAGGGCACTGGAGACATGGCGTCTACATCTTACGGCCACATGAACCCCGTTGGAGCTGAACTGGAGGAGGAGGAGGAACAGGAGAAGGAGTGGCCCAGTGAAGCACAGTTTAGGCATGGCGAAATAGCTGGTTTATCTAGTCAGCGGACAGGAGAAGAGGAGCAGGAGCAGCCAGAGGAGCTAGAGGGTTGTGAGGAAGACGAGACAGAGGACCCAGACACACCTTGGCAGTATGCAGTGGAGATGGAGACAGGTAGTCCCTCCGAGTCATATGCGCAAATGGCAGGAAGCATGCTCACGTGCTTGCGTAGTGACCCCAAAATTGTTTCCATTTGTCGGCGGGATGACTTCTGGCTCTCCACCTTATTGGACCCCCGCTTCCGGCACAAAATGGGGGCATTTTTTAAACCCGCCGAGAGGGAGGACAAACGGAACTACTACAAAGACATTCTACGTAGTCAGTTGGCCGATGCCTATCTGCGCCATGGTCCATACTCTCGCAGGTCTGACTCAGGGGGACCTCTGCGCTCACCTTCCACTGCCATGGCTGCTGGGGGGGTTGGCAGGAGCAGCAGCAGCAGCTCCATCAGCAGCAGCCTCAATCTTCAGTCGCTAATGAGTAGCTTTCTACACCCGCATAGTGAGGCTACTCATGAGCAGCAGGAAGACCTGGAGCAGGACCTGAACCAGCAGGTGATGTCATACCTTGACATGACCATGCCAACACACATGGAGGATCCGCTGCACTTCTGGGCAGCCAAACATGGCTTGTGGCCGCAACTAGCAGAGTTTGCCCTGGAAAAGCTGTCCTGCCCGGCAAGTAGCGTGCCATCTGAGCGGGTGTTTAGTGCGGAGGGGGCAATAGTTACGGCGAGGAGAACTCGTCTGTCAACTTAAAATGTGGAGAGACCCACCTTTGTGAAAATGAATCAGGGATGGATCAGCAAGGATTTCCACCCACCAATGGCTGATGCATGCGACTAGATTCAGCATGGTGCCACGTTTTACACTTTCCAAATGGTGCAAAACATATTTATGTCTTTAGGCCAATTTTTGGGCTCCTGCTGATGCCAACTTCAGGGTGTGCCTTTCAGCCAATTTTGGGCCTTCTGCTGCTGCTGCTGCTGCCAACTGCAGTGTGTCTTTTAAGCTATGTTTGGGCTCATGCTGCTGCTGCTTGCAACTCCAGGGTGTGATTCATCCAATTTTTGGCCTCCTGCTGCCAACTCCAGTGTCTCATTAAAGCAATGTTTGGGCTCCTGCTGCTGCTTGCAACTTCAGGGTGTGATTCATCCAAATTTTGGGCTCCTGCAGCCAACTCCAGTGTCTCTTTCAAGCTATGTTTGGGCTCCTGCTACTGCTGCTGCTGCTGCTTGTAACTCCAGGGTGTGATTCATCCAATTTCTGGGCTCCTGCAGCCAACTCCAGTGTCTCTTTCAAGCTATGTTTGGGCTCCTGCTGCTGCTTGCAACTCCAGGGTGTGATTCATCCAATTTTTGGGCTCCTGCAGCCAACTCCAGTGTCTCTTTCAAGCTATGTTTGGGCTCCTGCTGCTGCTGCTTGCTACTCCAGGGTGTGATTCATCCAATTTTTGGGCTCCTGCAACCAACTCCAGTGTCTCTTTCAAGCTATGTTTGGGCTCCTGCTGCTGCTGCTTGCAACTCCAGGGTGTGATTCATCCAACTTTTGGGCTCCTGCAGCCAACTCCAGTGTCTCTTTCAAGCTATGTTTGGGCTCCTGCTGCTGCTGCTTGCAACTCCAGGGTGTGATTCATCCAATTTTTGGGCTCCTGCAGCCAACTCCAGTGTCTCTTTCAAGCTATGCTTGGGCTCCTGTTGCTGCTGCTGCTGCTGCTTGCAACTCCAGGGTATGATTCATCCAATTTTTGGGCTCCTAAAGCCAACTTCAGTGTCTCTTTAAAGCAATGTTTGGGCTCCTGCTTGCAACTTCAGGGTGTGATTCATCCAAATTTTGGGCTCCTGCAGCCACCCCCAGTGTCTCTTTCAAGCTATGTTTGGGCTCCTGCTACTGCTGCTGCTGCTGCTTGCAATTCAAGGGTGTGATTCATCCAATTTTTGGGCTCCTGCAGCCAACTCCAGTGTCTCTTTCAAGCTATGTTTGGGCTCCTGCTGCTGCTGCTTGCTACTCCAGGGTGTGATTCATCCAATTTTTGGGCTCCTGCAACCAACTCCAGTGTCTCTTTAAAGCAATGTTTGGGCTCCTGCTGCTGCTTGCAAGTCCAGGGTGTGATTCATCCAATTTTTGGGCTTTTGATGCCAACTCCAGTGTCTCTTTCAAGCTATGTTTGGGCTCCTGCTGCTGCTGCTTGAAACTCCAGGGTGTGATTTATCCAATTTTTGGGCTCCTGAAGCCAACTCCAGTGTCTCTTTAAAGCAATGTTTGGGCTCCTGCTGCTTCTGCTTGCAACTCCAGGGTGTGATTCATCCAATTTTTGGGCTCCTGCAGCCAACTCCAGTGTCTCTTTCAAGCTATGCTTGGGCTCCTGCTGCTGCTGCTTGCAACTCCAGGGTGTGATTCATCCAATTTTTGGGCTCCTGCAGCAAACTCCAGTGTCTCTTTCAAGCTATGTTTGGGCTCCTGCTGCTGCTGCTTGCAACTCCAGGGTGTGATTCATCCAATTTTTGGGCTCCTGCAGCCAACTCCAGTGTCTCTTTCAAGCTATGCTTGGGCTCCTGCTGCTGCTGCTTGCAACTCCAGGGTGTGATTCATCCAATTTTTGGGCTCCTGCAGCAAACTCCAGTGTCTCTTTCAAGCTATGTTTGGGCTCCTGCTGCTGCTGCTTGCAACTCCAGGGTGTGATTCATCCAATTTTTGGGCTCCTGCAGCCAACTCCAGTGTCTCTTTCAAGCTATGCTTGGGCTCCTGCTGCTGCTGCTGCTTGCAACTCCAGGGTGTGATTCATCCAATTTTTGGACTCCTGCAGCCAACTTCAGTGTCTCTTTAAAGCAATGTTTGGGCTCCTGCTGCTGCTTGCAACTCCAGGGTGTGATTCATTCCATTTTTGGGCTCCTGCAGCCAACTCCAGTGTTTCTTTCAAACTATGTTTGGGCTCCTGCTGCTGCTTGCAACTCCAGGGTGCGATTCATCTTATTCTTTGGTTCCTGCAGCCAACTCCAGTGTCTCTTTCAAGCTATGCTTGGGCTCCTGCTGCTGCTGCTTGCAGCTCCAGGGTGTGATTCAGCCAATTTTTGGGCTCCTGTAGCCAACTCCAGTGTCTCTTTCAAGCTATATTTGGGTTCCGGCTGCTGCTGTGCTTGCAATTCCAGGGTGTGATTCATCCAATTTTTGGGCTCCTGCAGCAAACTCCAGTGTCTCTTTAAAGTAAAGTTTGGGCTCCTGCTGCTGCTGCTGCTGCTGCTTGCAACTCCAGGGTGTGATTCATCCAATTTTTGGGATCCTGAAGCCAACTCCAGTGTCTCTTTAAAGCAATGTTTGAGCTCCTGCTGCTGCTTGCAACCTCAGGTTGTGATTCATCCAATTCTTGGGCTCCTGCTGCCAACTCCAGTGTCTCTTTCAAGCTATGCTTGGGCTCCTGCTGCTGCTTGCAACTCCAGGGTGTGATTCATCCAATTTTGGGCTCCTGCAGCCAACTCCAGTTTCTCTTTCAAGCTATGCTTGGGCTCCTGCTGCTGCTGCTTGCAACTCCAGGGTGTGATTCATCCAATTTTTGGGCTCCTTCAGCAAACTCCAGTGTCTCTTTCAAGCTATGTTTGGGCTCCTGCTGCTGCTGCTTGCAACTCCAGGGTGTGATTCATCCAATTTTTGGGCTCCTGCAGCCAACTCCAGTGTCTCTTTCAAGCTATGTTTGGGCTCCTGCTGCTGCTGCTTGCAACTCCAGGGTGTGATTCATCCAATTTTTTGGCTCCTGCAGCCAACTCCAGTGTCTCTTTCAAGCTATATTTGGGTTCCTGCTGCTGCTGTGCTTGCAACTCCAGGGTGTGATTCATCCAATTTTTGGGCTCCTGCAGCAAACTCCAGTGTCTCTTTAAAGCAATGTTTGGGCTCCTGCTGCTGCTGCTGCTGCTTGCAACTCCAGGGTGTGATTCATCCAATTTTTGGGATCCTGAAGCCAACTCCAGTGTCTCTTTAAAGCAATGTTTGGGCTCCTGCTGCTGCTTGCAACCTCAGGTTGTGATTCATCCAATTTTTGGGCTCCTGCTGCCAACTCCAGTGTCTCTTTCAAGCTATTCTTGGGCTCCTGCTGCTGCTTGCAACTCCAGGGTGTGATTCATCCAATTTTTGGGCTCCTAAAGCCAACTTCAGTGTCTCTTTAAAGCAATGTTTGGGCTCCTGCTGCGGCTTGCAACTCCAGGGTGTGATTCATCCAATGTTTGGGCTCCTGCAGCCAACTCCAGTGTCTCTTTCAAGCTATGTTTGGGCTCCTGCTGCTTGCAACTCCAGGATGTGATTAATCTAATTTTTGGGCTCCTGCAGCCAACTCCAGTGTCTCTTTCAAGCTATGTTTGGGCTCCTGCTGCTTGCAACTCCAGGATGTGATTAATCTAATTTTTGGGCTCCTGCAGCCAACTCCAGTGTCTCTTTCAAACTATGTTTTGGCTCCTGCTGCTGCTTCCAACTCCAGGGTGTGATGCATCTTATTCTTTGGTTCCTGCAGCCAACTCCTGTGTTTCTTTCAAGCTATGTTTGGGCTTCTGCTGCTGCTTGCAACTCCAGGGTGTGATTCATCCAATTTTTGGGCTCCTGCAGCAAACTCCAGTGTCTCTTTCAAGCAATGTTTGGGCTCCTGCTGCTGCTTGCAACTCCAGGGTGTGATTCATCCCATTTTTGGGCTCCTGCAGCCAACTCCAGTGTCTCTTTAAAGCAATGTTTTGGCTCCTGCTGCTGCTTGCAACTCCAGGGTGTGATTTATCCAATTTTTTTTGTCTCCTGAAGCCAACTCCAGTGTCTCTTTCAAGCTATGTTTGGGCTCCTGCTGCTGCTTGCAACTCCAGGGTGTGATTCATCCAATTTTTGGGCTCCTGCTGCCAACTCCAGTGTCTCTTTCAGCCAATGTTTGGGCTCCTGCTGCTGCTTCTGCTTGCAACTCCAGGGTGTGATTCATCCAATTTGTGGGCTTCTGCTGCCAACTCCAGTGTCTCTTTCAACCAATGTTTGGGCGGCTGCTGCTGCTTGCAACTCCAGGGTGTGATTTAGCTAATTTTTGGGCTCCTGCTGCTGCCAGGGTGTGTTTTTCAGGCACTATAGGGGCCCCTCATAGTGATGCCACCTCAACTCTCTGCAATTGTGCCGCTCTGCGATTCTATTAGCGATGCCTCTGATCTGCATGTCATAATTATTTACAGTATTATTTCACTAACCCAGCACGCATTCTATGCGTGTTACAGCAAGGCAGAATGGTTTACAACCCTATTGAGGCTCTAGGAAGCTCAGAAATAGCCGCTTTTAATAGCGATTCATCGCGAATAATTTCGGACCGAAACAAATTTTGTCGGAAAATTCGACGAATCAGCCGAATCAAACTTTTCAAAAGTTCGCTCATCTCTAGAAGGGGCAAGCAATTTCAGGTATGACCAAGATGCTTGGCTGCCTGCAATTTTTGGCAAACGGCTCATTCCAGAGGCTGGGTGCCCTCTCCGTGGGGATGTCCCAGCCTACGCTGAGCTGCGCGCTATCCAAGTTTTTGGAAGGCATGACTACCATTAGTCAGAAATGCTGGCATTTTATAATATCGCCGACATACCCAACGTCATGGGTGCCATTGATTGCAACCACGTTGCATTGGTCCCTCCGGCAGCCGCCGAGTACATCTGTAGGTAAGTTCAATTGGTCATTTTTTTATATAGTTTACATAAATTGTATTTTAACTATCTATTAATCCCTCCTTGTAAATTGTGCCTGTAAAATAGCTTACCCTGTATATCTATTAATCCCTCCTTGTAAATTTTCCCTGTGATACATTTGGTCGTCTTTAGCTTCATCAATGTTTTTCATGTCGGCCAAAGCCAAACATTTTCATGTGGACCTTAATTAGTAATTTTAAAGTTAATCTTTAGTTGATCCAACATACATATCCTTTTTTGGGTTAAAAAATACTTAGGTAATTAGTTTGTGTTATTTGTATTGCCCAACATGTTTTTTGGAGGGTGTTAGGAGTTAGTGTTTGAGTAGTTTACCTTGCCTTGCTAATTTTTGTTGTTTTTCTTTTTTTCCAGGAACCGCAAAATGGGCCATTCACTGAATGTCCAAGCAGTGGTGGCCCTGGTTTGAGTCTGGAGAATTCTCAGGTGGATGGCTCCTTGGTAAGTTGACGCAAATAACGTCATTCACTTTTCAATGTATGCCTATGAATATAGTTGATGACCCATGTCTGAACCTATGGCTGTTTTTACCCCTAGATGACATGTTAAGCCGTACCTTAACCATGATCTTTAGCAAAGCACAAACCCTTAAAAAATGATTTGCCACCATTTAAAAAGAATATATTTCTACTTTCTAGTAAATTACTTATTATTCTTCCAAACACTCGGCTGCAATTCTGTTCTTAACTTTATGATAGGGTCTGCGCCATCTTTGCTCAGAAGCAGGACACTTACTGAGTAGAGGAGAGCGGGATAAAGTGCAGTGGGTGGGCAAGAATGCTGAGAGCACAGTCCTAACCCAATTCCTGTTTGCAGTCTGCCTGATTTGCCCTCATCCGCCACCTTGGATGTTTAAATGGTCAGAACATGCAGTAGATGGTGTTAGGCTGTTTTTTTAGGTGAGCAATCTGTATGTACAGGGTGTGGCTAAAATATACTATAGGCTCTTAGCCTTAGGGGAACTACCGCTTTTCTCAAAATTTTGTTGTAATGTGCAATTTATGTTATTATTTTCTTATTCTTTCAGGGGATTCCGGCTATCCGCTACTTCCCTGGCTGAAGACGCCCGTCCTTTGGCCACAGAATGCGGCACAGGACGCCTACAATCGGCACACCGGAAGACCCGGGCCATTGTGGAGAGGGCCTTTGGCCTGTTAAAAACGCGCTTCCGGTGCTTGGACCATATCAGGGGGGCACTCCAGTATGACCCCAACAAGGTCATAGACATCATACTGGCCTGCTGTGTCCTACATAACTTTGCCATCATGCAGCGTGTCCCCCGGTATGTGGATCTGCCCCCCTCTCCACCCAGCCAGGACCCAGAAGACCATTACCGTGGCACACCTAGTGCCTCTGGCGAAGCTGTTCGGGCCAATTTGATTAATACCCATTTTTGCCTAAGTTGTTTGTCCTGTGTTTGTTTGTTGCATGTCATTCTTATTTTATACTATAATTTAGCTTTGTGAATGCTTTAGTATTGTTTTTTGTATCAAATAGTAATGAGTAAATTACTAAAATATTCACACATGATCTGAGACTCATGCATTTTTTTGGGCCCTGTTTGTTTTGAAAAACCTTAAA
This sequence comes from Gastrophryne carolinensis, assembly GCA_027917425.1. Classification (NCBI taxonomy): domain Eukaryota; kingdom Metazoa; phylum Chordata; class Amphibia; order Anura; family Microhylidae; genus Gastrophryne; species Gastrophryne carolinensis. Next base: position 139,626,302 of record CM051239.1, read on the forward strand.
TAATGTCAAAATAACCCAAACATTAATGCATCAAATTAGTCAACAACAGCAAAAGTCACATTCAATATATTTTTTGGAAATATGATAAATTGGAGTTGAAGGGCACTCGCAGATTTCATGTACATACATAGTACAACAACAATATACATTGGTGCTGAATCAGGGCACCTAGCAATTGGCCACATCCAGGAGTTTTAAAGTAACGCACTCCAGGCCGAAGTTTAAATAACAAATAAAATAAACAGACATAGGGAGCAAGCATTTGCATGTCAATATTTGGTCAGTAATACATAGGGCCACATACACACCCTCTCCTGCTTGGCCACATTTGCCACAGGCACAGGTGGAAAGCAGCCATACCTATGCCACACCCACGCCTGTAAGTCAGTGGCCCACCCAAACAATAACCCCCAGTCCAAATGCAAGTCCAGTCCAATGTTTGCCAGGTCAAGGAAGTAGTTTGTCAGCCCAGAATGTCCTCCAATCATGCCTAGAAACAGGATGAGCCAGACACAATTTCATTAGGCCAAAGCCTGCAGCGTGGCAGCTTGAGCGGCAGGTTCAGTGAGGCTTTATCTCAGGCATTGGCTAGTGGGGCATCTCAGCACTCGAATGAGCTATATTGGGAAAATCCAAATCATACAAGCAAAGCCATAAAAATGGCAATCTTGGTAGCGCTCACCAGACAGGTCAATACAGTGGGGATGTAGAGGAAAGATGTGGAGCAGATACAGGGCAAATATCTGTTAAAATGGGTGTTGCCCATAAAATCCTGGTGGTGGGCCTTGGGGATGGCCCATCACCTGGGCATGTGTGGTATTCAGAATCTGCCACTGTTCCAACATGAGTCTATTGCTATTTCTAACTTCCTCAAGCATGCCTGTCAAATTATTAGTTAAGGTGGCCATGTGGCTGTTGCCCGTCCTAAATTCTGTCAGCATGAAGGTGAATGTATTATTTAATGTATCTAATTGTGCAATAAGCTGCTCTGTGGTTCTTTGAGTCACCTGGCGAAATAAACGCCTCTCATGGTGCCACACTGACTCCAGGATCGGCACGCGCCTCCCCTGGGAAACTGGTCGACGTTGCTGACTACGTCTTCCAATTCCCCGGGTTTGAGCGCCTGCAGATGCTGGACGTCTAGGGCAAGCAAGAGATGTGCTCTGCAAATCCTCTGCAGCAGAGCTACCACTGGGGACTGTAGGCTCAGTCTCTGCATGCTGCCCACGATGGACTGGCAGCATGCATCCAGCTTCAGTCTGCTGCAGAGGATTTGGTGCAGTAGCATGCTGGGACAGTGGCAGATTATGTTCCAGGGGGGTCAGTTGTGAAGGTCCCATCAAGGTGCCATCCTCCCCCATCTCCTGGATTTCCTCCATCAGTGTGTGGGTCTGTTGGGACAAGTGCAAAAAAAGGTTACGTTTGGTCCCTAAATATATTAGTTATGCAAATTAGTCATGTTTATTCACATGCATCAGCAGAATCATCAAAATACACTTACCGTATATATCTGCTCCTGGCTCCTAGGCAGCACGGAAGTTGATGGCGTGGTCCGACTGGATGAGGCTTCCGCACTTGCTGAGGCTTGATGCTGGGCTGTATTGCAAATAAAAAAGCACGTAAACACCCAAATATCCATTGATGATCTGGATTACTACATATGCTTCAGTAAAACATGTGGGCCAGTAGGAAAGGCAACTCCCCCAACGGTCCAAGGTGACCTTCGCTATGAATGTCATTATCTGTTATATGTATGACTTACCCTGTACATACACATTGGTCACCTTAAATAATACAAACATGAATGTACTGCATGTTATGAGGCTTCACACATCCCTAAAGGGCCATTAGGGACCCACACTCAGCTCGCATTTGGCTAAAGAGTATGCTGGTGGGCATTCTTCTTATGTAGACCTTTTCCTGACCCCAGATCAAGAATATGACACCAAAGCACAGCTAAAACCCAAGTGGCCTAAAGACAAAGGAGGAAGTGTTGGATATGATTGAGTAGAATCACACAACAGGCAGTGCTTTGCTAATATTAAGACTTTAATAGTGACCATAAATACTCTCCAAGGTTGTGTATGGCCTGGCAAATTTTAAAATGAACATTCCTCAGACATTAAACACCCTGCTAAAACTGTAACCTCCCTACAAGCCACTCCATAGGGGCATGTGTTCATATATGCCTGTGAGCCCCATTATACACGTTTAAAACATTTTACATACACACTAACATTACTAACCTGCAGGAATAGTAGGGATGTCCGTGTCCCGTCGCCCCGAGTGGCCCTCTAATGCCACGGGATGTATCAGCGCCAGCACCATCTCCTTTGTAATTTTGTGGGGAAGCCTCCGCCAGTTTGTAAGCTGAAACATATAGGTTGACCAATTTAGGAAATTGGGCACAATACAAGAAGCAGACAAATGCACAACTCAAATATGTACCTGCAATTGCGCCGTTTATTTCCATTCTTCCGTGCTGCATACTTCAGGTCATTTTGCGCTGGATCTGCTCCACATCTTTAAGCTCCTCCCCCGCTGCATTGACCTGTCTGGTGATCTCCTCCAAGATTTCATTTTTTCACATTTTGCTTGTAGATTTTGATTTTCGCCCATATAGCTCGTCATAATGTAGGGTCAGCCCACTTGACAAATTCTGTTATCTTTTGTTGGATTAAGTGTGATTTGCTGTGGTCTAATCTCCATAGTTTCTATTGAAGCACAATGAGTGGATATACACTGCTGATTTTTGTATGCCTATATCAGATTTCTTTGCTTCATTAAGCTATGGTCTGTAATAATAGTTATTGATGTATAAATGGCAGTATAACTATGCAGCACTTGCTGATATATCTGAATGTAACTTTATAATGTTACTACCATAGATCACTGCTCTGTACATTTTTTGCTCTCGGTTTGTAAACAAGATTATACTGTTGATACATTTGGTATTTGCGCACATGATTGCTGTATGTTTATGGCTACACAGCAGTGATTCATATTGTTATCACAGGTAGAGCCCGCATACCCAATGAGATTATTATCCAATCCATCTGCTCGTATGCGCTTAATATGCAGCAATTAATGTACTATTATCCCCATGTGTATTTGAGATGAAGTGCTATTGAATTTTTGTATATAAACATTAAATATGGGTCCTAAATTGCAAAATAAAAAGAAAAACATTTTTTTATAGAGGATAATTGGTGTGCGCCTGATATCTTGAATTACTGGACAAATATTGACATGGTTGCTCCCTATGTCTGTTTATTTTATTTGTTTTTGAATCTTCGGCCTGGAGTGTGTTACTTTAAAACTCCTGGATGTGGCCAATTGCTAGGTGCCATGATTCTGCACCAATGTATATTTATGGTGTCCTATGTATGTACATGAAGTCTGCGAGTGCCCTTCAACTCCAATTTTTAATATGCAAAGAAAAAATATTGAATGTGACTTTAGCTGTTGATGACTAAGTTGATGCATTCATGTTTGGGTTTTTTTGAGATTACTGAAGTTTTTTCTAAACAAACATGTCCCAAAAAATATGCATGAGGCTCAGATCATGTGTGAATATTTTAGTAAATAAATCATTATTATTTGATACAAAAAACAATACTAAAGCATTCACAAAGCCAAATTATAGTAAAAATAAATAATTACATGCAACAACCAAACACAGGAAAAACAAATTAGGCAAAATGTGTGTTAATCAAATTGGCCCGAACAGCTTGGCCAGAGGCACTAGGTGTGCCACGATAGTTATCTTCTGGGTCCTGGCTGGGTGGAGAGGGGGGCAGATCCACATACCGGGGGACACGCTGCATTATGGCAAAGTTGTAGAGGACACAGCAGGCCAGTATTATATCGATGACCTTGTTAGGGTCATACTGGAGTGCCCCCCCCCCCCGGTATGGTCCAAACACCTGAAGCGAGTTTTTAAGAGGCCAAAGGCCCTCTCCACAACGGCCTGGGCTTTGCGGTGCACCCGATTGTAGACGTCCTGGGCCGCATTCTGTGGCCGAAGGACGGGCGTCATCAGCCGGGGAAGAAGCGGATAGCCGGAAACACCTGAAAGAATAAGAAAATACTTACAATTATAAATTACACATTCAAAAAATAAATTTTGTGACAAGCGGTAGTTCACTCTGACTAAGAGCCTATCTTAAATTGTAGCCATCCCCTGTACATACAGATTGCTCAGCTAAAAAAAAAAGCCTAACACCATCTAATGCATGTTCTGAGCCTTTAAACATGCAAGATGGCAGATGGGGGCAAATCAGGCAGCCTGCAAACAGGAATTGGCTTAGGACTGTGCTGCTCAGCATTCTGGGATGTCTTACCTTTTCAGGACCCCAGATCTGCTTTGTCTGAGCCAAGCACAGCTCTAACCTGCCCCCTGCACTTTATCCCGCTCTCCTCTACTCAGTAAGTGTCATGCATCTGAGCCAAGATGGCGCAGACCCTATCATAAAGTCAAGAACAGAATTGCAGCCGAGTGTGGGGAAGAATAATAAGTAATTTACTAGAAAGCAGAAATATATTATTTTGAAATGCTGGGAAATCAGTTTTTAAGGGTTTGTGCTTTGCTAAAGATCAAGGTTAAGGTCCGGTTGAACGTGTCATCAAGGGGTAAAAACAGCCATAGGTTCAGACATGGGTCATAAACTATATTCATAGGCATACATTGGAAAGTGAATGACGTTATTTGCGTCAACTTACCAAGGAGCCAATCATGTGAGAATTCTCCAGACTCAAACCGACGGTACAATCCAGATCGTCGCAAGATGTACGCGTCATGGGATGAGCCTGGAAACCCGGCGAGGACACTAAGGAACCGCATGTCCGGGGCCACCACTGCTTGGACATTCAGTGAGTGGCCCATTTTGCGGTTCCTGGAAAAAAGAAAAGTTAAAAAAATTAGCAAGGCAAGGTAAACTACTCAAACAATAACTCCTAACACCCTCCAAAAAAATGTTGGGCAATACAAATAACACTAACTAAGTACCTAAGTATGTTTTGGCCCAAAAAAGGATATGTATGTATGATCAACTAAAGATTAACTTTAAAATGAAATGAAAAACATTGATGAAGCTAAAGACGGTAAAATGTATCACAGAGGCAATATACAAGGGATTAATAGATATACAGTGTAAGCTGTTTCACAGGGACAATTTACAAGGAGGGATTAATAGATATACAGTGTAAGCTGTTTCACAGGGACAATTTACAAGGAGGGATCAATAGATATACAGTGTAAGCTGTTTCACGGGGATAATTTACAAGGAGGGATTAATAGATAGTTAAAATACAATTTTTCTAAACTATATAACAAAATGACCGATTGAACTTACCTATAGATGAACTCGTCGGCTGCAGGAGGGACCAATGCAACGTGGGTGCAATCAATCGCACCCATGACGTTGGCCATGTCGCCGATATTATAAAATGCCAGCTTAAGCGCGTTCCAGGCTACCATGTCGTCAGGAAAAAATATATATTTCGCACTAATGGTAGCCATGCCTTCCAAAAACTTGGATAGCTTGCCCCTTCCTTGTGGTGCGGGCTAACCATGGCCGCAGCTTACTATACAACTTATGGATAGAAGCGCGATTAAGTCTGGTCAGCTCGAACAGCTCAACGTCATGCATGCGATCGATATGCATGCGTCGCCGGTGCAATCTGGCCTTGGCCCTGCTGATACATTCAATCCCCATTAGCTGGAGTTGGTGATGTTCCTCCACAAAGGCACAAAACATGTTGAAAGCAAGGTATCCGAGGTCAAAATGGTCCCGTAAGGGGATCGCAAATGAAACGCTTTTATAGGGTGGTGGTCCCTACGCAATCAGCTCTCTGAATGAGACGCAAGCCCATAACAATAACATAAGTTATCTGAAGGAACGCAAAATATCAGATTTAGATGGGAAAATGATTCGAACTAACGCAAAGGATCCGATTTACTTTCGTTTATCGAAAGCGCATATACGCATGAGCTCGAATGAACGTACGAATGAAAAATGCAACAAAAAAACCCCAGAAAATTACAAACACACACAAAAACATACACAGACAGCTATTTATTTGATATGAGTGATCCAATTAATCCTAAACATTATAAAATCCAGGTAAGAACCTGAAGAAGAGAAAACAAAGAAATACGATCTATCTGAGAAAAAAGAAAATCAGGGATAGGAAACAGCCAAGCACAATAAAAATGATAGTGGTTGTCAAGTGATGTCTATTCCTTTGGCAAATACCAAATGGGAATATTGTAAAAGAAAATGGTGATGGAATTGGATGTAGTGCTGTACTATCTACGTATTGTTAAAATGTGGACAGTATACAGCAATCTCATCTTCTGGAAATTGCTACCTGAACAATGCACAATACAGGATTTTCATTAAAATGTGAAAAAATCTCTCTTGACCTAGATTAAGTGCCATGTTGGCTTCTCCAGGCCTCTCGTCACTCACTTCTTCAAAATTGTCAGAAAAACCTCTATTGCAAAAGGATAACTTTGCACCTCATCTGAATCAGAACCCAAAATGTTGTGAGCCTCCCTAAACCCTAAATTCTGCAATTCAAGATAGAAAGTCTATATTTGTGATTGTTAACAATCATTAACCTCTGTTTCCGAAATGCAGTCCTTAATATTTGGATAATTAAAAGCCTTATATAAATGCAGGTACCTTTTAAACTATTATTCTATACCAACATATAGCTTCCTTTTATTCATATAGTTTATGTTCTTCTCAAAGATAAATGTACTTTAGCTTAAACCATATAGTTAAATTGGTTTTAGATTTTTAATTTAGTATATTGATAATTTTAATTGCTTTTAAATGAAATGTCAAAGTTGAAAAAGAAGAACAACTTGTACAAGTATGGGGAAGTAGGGGGTGTTTCAGCTGAGCTTTAGTCCTGCTGGCAGCCATGGCTATGGAAACTACACTGAGTAAGTGAGAAAGAAAATATTCCGCTAAACGTTCAGCTAGAGTCTTACAGCCTGTGAAAAAGGAAGGAGGCTTTATTTTTAGAATTTAGCAATAGAAAACATTCTTCTTGGGGATTTCCACCTTTAGACTAATTTATTGAATTGGGCACATCATCCTACAAGCTAAATAACTTGACTTTTCCTTTTGGTTTCCTTCTTTCAATAAAACATATCTGCTTGTTCAAAGACAGCCAAGTGCTCTGTGAATTGAATGAAGAAAGTAAAACACTAAAATAATTTTGGCATCATTTAAATAGACCCCTGCACCTAACAGCAGAGCTATTATAACATAAACAGTAGTAACAGAAGAACTCTTACCATTTAGCAATCAGGACAGGTGCAATGGTCAGCAGTGGCACCGCAAATCCAGAAAAGCCAGCACTCCTGCCGGTCAAATGGCATGAAAGCCAAATATAAACATTTGTCAAAACATCTAAGTTAAGCCTTGAAAAGCTATATGTTTACAATTGCCCCTCCACTGTGCCACTCGGCCCAAATCCAGACCGAGCGCACACTGTCTCACTGTGTTGGGGGCCTAAAGTTCTGCCTGGCAATAAAAGATGTGGGAGTATCACTTGTCTAATAGGCAGTGAGAGCTCAAAGAGCAAATACATGCATAACATTTTAACCTATTACATTATTGGCATAATAGGGGGTGGACAGGGAGTGGCGTGCACTCGCGAAAATGAAAAAGGAGAAAAAGAGACACTAAAGAGGAAAAGAAAAGGCTAAGAGGAAATAAAGAAAAAGAAAAGAAGAAAACGCGAGAAGCCAAATAAGGAAAAAAGAGAACAAAGACAAAGAAGAAAGTAGAGAAAAAGAACAAAAGAAGGGAAAAGGTGAAAGAGGGGAGAGGAGGAGAATGAAGCAGAAGACAAGGAAACACTGTGAAGGAAAGTGAAGAGAATGAAAGGAAAAGAGAGTAAAATAAAAGGAAAGGATGTGGGACAAGAGGAAATATATAGAAAGAAAATAGAAAAAAGAGAGAAAAATGAAGAAAAGAAAGAAAAGAGAAAGGGAGAGAACAGAAACCCCATAAAAAAGAAAGAAAGGGAAAGAGAAGAGATAAAAAGGTAGAAGAAGAAGATAAAGAAAAGGGGAGACAAAAGAGAAAGGAAAAAAGTTGAAGCAGAGAAAAAGAATAGAACAGAGAAAAGAAGGAAAAAAGAAAGAAAAGAAAAAGCTAAAAGAGTAAAGTAAATGCAGCAAGAAGCCAGGAGCCGAGCTAGAAAAAAGTGAAAGAACAGCTTAATCAGACATCCAGCATAGGGTAAGTTCAACTAATAAACGCCAGGAAGCAAGAGAAGCCAGAGGACGTATTTAGTCCTCTCGGTTGGACAGTATCTAATCTATGGATCCAGCATGGTTTTCTTTGTAGCAGACATAAACACCGGTCACCTCCCCTAAGTGGTTTCCTTAGGTGATTGATTACCATGCCCCTGAGTAACTGGTGTCTACAACATACAAAGTGTGTGGCAACCGGTGTCATAGTTGATGGGTTTGCATCTTCTGTGTTTACTGATATTAGTTCTAATGTCAAGGGTCCAATGTTTTTATATATACTACCCCACAGGGTATGCACAAAATCAGTCAAACAGCTGTACACACCCCCAATCCTTATTCTCTGTCCCGTATGAGGATAAGGGAACTCAAACAGTGCAATTATTGCAATGGAAACAACCTGTTTTGGTTGATAATCTGATTGGGGCCTTTTGGTACTTCTCAGTTGGATCGGCCTTTATGAGTACATCTCTTAGGCTTCTATTCCTATTGTATACGCTTCTTAGGACTTTCCTCACTGCAGATCATAGACTATTATCAGATTGAGGGATGTTATGATGTCTTACTGTGGTCCGATCAATTACAGGGGAGGCACTATTGTATGTCTGTAAATATGGGATATAGGATATATATTTATTGTTCGTTCTGTATATGTTCTTGGCCTTATCACATGCACTCTGTAGAACCTGATCTGGATACCCATGAACTGAACATATTATACATTCCTTTCAGTTGTATTTTTTATTTCACTGGGTCAGAATTAATTCTGAGTACCCTCAAGAACTGGGATATTGGGAGACAATTGATCAGTTGTTTAGGGTGTGCACCCTCATAGCACAGAAATGTGTTACGGTCAGTTGGTTTCGGTGGTGATGGTCCAATCCAGGCTTTTCTCAATTGCTATAGGAAAAAGGGACTTAATACATCACTTTGTACAGAAATTGTAGTGAGAGTTTTATAATAGTGAAACATATATCTGAACAGGTTATAGACAATGCCAAGATAAGAACATTTGGGAAATATCTTTATTCAAAATAAGTTCGAGATAATGGCTTCCTAATCACAATTTCATGCTAAGGATCTTGTACCTGAAGCCTTGGAGTAGGAAGTATTGTACATTGTCCTTAAAGGTATTGTTCAAGCATAGCCAATTGTATGCATAGGGCTAAACTTGACAATGTTCTAAACTGCCCTCGATTTTAAAATTAAAGCCTTAATTAAAGAAGTATGGAGGCTTAAACTTTCATTTACAGTCTGTGATATCTGTAGCAGTGGCTCAGGCACTGTGTAACCAGCATTCGGTGTGCTCTGCATCAGCAAAGGGAGAGTGTGCTGCCTCTCAAGAGCACACTGCTCTTCCACAGGTGTAATTGTGACACCTATTCACACAGGCTGCCATGGAGTATTCATATGCCAATTAGTCAAAGTGTTGTCGGGGCGGGGGGGGGGGGTTGTACTAGATAGAGGGGCTGAAGGGGCTCACAAAGAAGGATGGCTCACACTATAAGACTGAGCAGTAGACCAACGGGAGTGGAGGTATAGACCACAGTCAAGCCCTATGATTGGTGGTACATTACAAGGGAAACCAGGAGCAGTGCCACAACACATTGCCTAGTTTCCAGTTAAAGGTGTTGCTGTGAGCTTAGGAAAGGAGAAGGCAACTATGAGGAGGTAAGCTAATAAATTAGAGTTTACAGACATTGCCTGGACATTTGCATATATATTATGCCCATTATGATATTGAGTGTAGAACACCTCTTGTGTACTTTGATATATTTCTTATTCTACAAGGAACGCTTAGGTGAACTTTTAAAACATTTTTAAAAATGATGTAAAAACAAGTCACCATTTCCTCATTCATCTTCATGGCAGCAAATGGCAGCCAATCATGTTACCCCTGGCAATCATGCGGGGTGATGTGCATGCTCACCAGCATTGGCAGCCATACAGTGAATGAAAAGGTGGTAAGCACTGGCTTACTTGAATTTACTTACTCTTTCAACCTAAAGAAACTTCCAACCAACACGTCCTCATACAGACCTACAATGTAACCTGAAATATTGATCCAGTTTTGGTCCCAAGCCAAAAATCAATACACACTGTACCAGATGGGGGGTGGGGTGGGGGTCTGGTACAGTCTGTATTGATATGTGGAGACATAAGGACATGTCGGTGGGTGCTGTGCAAATTTTTTGTCTGGGGAACTTTGCACACAGTTGCCAAAAGGGGCAACTGAGACCCTATCACCTAAGGGGCAACATAAACCTAAGAGTAAAGTGTCATGGCTACATCCATTCCTCTCCTCTGTGCTGGAAGCAGAAAGCCATTTAGCTGTCCCTGGGTCACCTCCACTCAAATCCCATCTACCAATAGGAAGAGGCAACAGCCCGGCCGCGCTGTCTGCTGGGATAGGGAGTGGGGGCGGTGAGAGCAACCCCTGCGGAAGATGCATAGCTGCATGGTTCTTTGTGCAGAGCACCACCTGCAAACAACCCCCTGACCAGTGGTCTACAGCATCATGGCGGACGCTTCCCTCTGGCCATGCCAGAGCCGAGCCACAAGAAAATGGCCGCCACTCAATAATAAATGGGCACAGGACGAGGCGGCCACGCCCTCAACCCACAAACCATACCCACATGTTGCTCCATCATCACATCCTCACTAACGGAGCTGAGAAAAGAGAGATGGGATGGGACAGAGCTGGGAAAAAAGAGATGGGATGGGATGGGACAGAGCTGGGAAAAGAGAGATGGGATGGGACAGAGCTGGGAATAGAGAGATGGGATGGGGCAGAGCTGGGAATAGAGAGAGATGGGATGGGACAGAGCTGGGAAAAGAGAGAGATGGAATGGGACAGAGCTGGGAAAAGAGATGGGATGAGACAGAGCTGGGAATAGAGAGATGGGATGGGACAGAGCTGGGAATAGAGAGATGGGATGGGACAGAGCTGGGAATAGAGAGATGGGATGGGACAGAGCTGGGAATAGAGAGATGGGATGGGACAGAGCTGGGAAAAGAGAGATGGGATGGGACAGAGCTGGGAATAGAGAAATGGGATGGGACAGAGCTGGGAGAAGAGAGATGGGATGGGAATCATGGGACAGAGCTGGGAACAGAGATGGGATGGGACAGAGCTAAGAAAAAAGAGTTGAAGCAGGGAAAGGTGGGTCTTTACAGGTGCCCGGGTGGGGGGGGTTCACACAGTGGGGGCATCCCGATTCAGGATGCCCCAGGAAAAAGCTGACTGGTGATAAAAGGCAGGCTCAGTCATCTGCAACTATCCCAGGAGGCTGAGCGACGCACAATCATAAACGCATAGCTCCCAACTTTTGAAAATAGTAAAGAGGGACATTTTAAACCATGCCCCCGGCCACGCCCCCAGCCACGCCCTTAAAGGGAAATGCCACCTAATAAATACATAGTAACAAATTACATAAAAATACACCCCCCCACACACACACAGGCAAGCCTCACACACATGAATGCAGACAAGCCCCCCTACACACACAGGCAAACACATATGTGCAGGCAAACACACACACTGAAAGCATGCAAGCCCCCTCCACACACACATACATGCAGACACACACACACACACACACACACACACACACATGCATGCAAGCCCCCTCCACACACACATGCATGCAAGCCCCCATACATAGGCACACACATACATGGAGGCGCACACAGACACATGCAAACACACACTGCATGCATGCAAGCCCTCTCCACACACACATACATGCAGACACACATACACACATACATGCAAGCCCCCACACAAAGTCAAACACACATACATGGAGGCACACACACACAGGCAGACACACACACATACATGCAGACACATACACATACATGCAGACACACACACACATGCATGCAAGCCCCCACACAAAGTCAAACACACATACATGGAGGTACACACACATAGGCAGACACACACACATACATGCAGACACACACACATACATGCAGACACACACACACACACACACACACACATGCATGCAAGCCCCCACACCAAGTCAAACACACATACATGGAGGCACACACACACAGGCAGACAGACACATGCGCACATAGGTCCGGCCCCCGCTCTTACCTCCAATGTTCCCTCTAAGCCTTGGCAGTGGCTGAGCAGGGATGTTGGGGAACTGGGCAACGATCCATTGAAAGAAAAATCATCTCACCTAGAACATCCTGAACATAAATGTGTTGCCTTGTTTGTGTGGGTGGGGGAGCCATTTTCTGCACACACAGCTGACATGGCACAGGGCAGCCTGGACAGGAAATGCCACATTCTAATCTCTTAGGGGGGAAGCAGTGTGAGTGTCAGCACACTTGCTCTCAGCTACGGGCCTCTGTCACTCCGTGCACACACTTATGAGCCTGTCAGCACTCTGTGCACTCCTATTGAGGCTCCCCTGGGAACACAGCAACAGTGCTTTAGTTCCAGCCGGCGCCCATAAGAACTACTGGCCCGCCCCCTGCTCTCAGATTGCCAGCAGCTCTGCATGTCGGCTGCCTTCACCGCTGCTGCATGCTGGAAGTTTTTTCATCCCCCGCGCACTCACACGCACGCCAGGAAGTCTCTTCGCGCCGGCGCTGGGAACTATTTATTCAGAAGGCACTGGCCTCACGGGCGGCGCACAGCAGGTCCCTTGCTCGGTGTCCATGGCACAGGGCGTCCCGGGAGAATTTGCAACAGTCCGGGACCGCAGGATTTTGGGAAATAATCAGGACAATCGGGAGGCATGATAAACTGTCCTGCTTCATGCACTGTTTTATATCCGCTGGGCAGCTGCAAACAGAACTATGCAGGGCCAAACTAATGCATAGTCCTGCTTGTTGCTGCCCGGAGGATATTAAGCAGTGCACTGCAGAACTTCTTTTAATTGAGCGCCGCTCAGCCTCCTGCGATCGAAGCAGACAGCTGAGCCGGCTGCTCCTCCATAAATCACCCACCTGCTGTCTTTCCTCCCGGACTGCCGGCCCTGCCCACTGCCATCCATCCTGGCCGACGGCCCCGCCCACTGCCTTCCGTCATGGTCTCCGACCCTGCCCACTGCCTTCCCTCACGGTCTCTGACCCCGCCCACTGCCTTCCCCGTGCCTTCCCTCCCGGCGACGATATCCAACGATACCCGTCTCTGCTCTCACCCTCCTGGCCATGGGGTCCGGAATCCTAGCGGCCCCGCGGGTTGAATACCCCTACCTTAGAGGGAACAGTGCCGTGCACCCGGCGTATAAGACGACCCCCCCACTTGTAAGCATGTTTTTCAGGGGCAGAAAGTCATCTTATACGCCGGCAAATACGGTAGTTTTTTTGAGATAGGCTCATTTGGGTACTAGAAAGGAAAAATGGGTGCGAAAGAGAAAGTATTCTAATACATAGGCCCTGTTTGGTTAACTACTTTTGGTCATTTAAAGACGGCAGACTTTCCCAAACCAATAGTTACCATCCTGAAAAGCCATTCTGAGCTGCTACTTGGAGAAATCTAGGTTCAGGAAAGTAGGATTAACATGCATAGGGTTAATAGCCTTCATTAGATATAACATTAATGTATGGTATATTTTACGTTTCTCTGTGTTTTTCTACTTAAGAAACAACTCGCAATGTGAACTGGAAAATATTAATAAAACTGTACTTCAACAGAACATAATTTAACTTTAACAGAGCAGATTTAGTTCCTCTTGTATTCACAATGAAATCATTTGTACCATGAAAGACAGTTAATTTATTGGCTCAGAAATTAGACTGCTATTTACATAGTGCTTCCTCAACCTTTCTGTTGTTTAACAGGGAAGCAAAGAATGGAGACTAACTCAAATCTCATAGCTCGTGTAAAAATCTGTAACGTCCATGTTGATATGATTTATTCAGTGTTTTCCAGACTTGCGCAGTCCAGAGGGATCTGATCTATTACCGCATAGGGAGGATAGAAAGCTAGATGGGAAGCAAACCAATCTTCAAAGTGGCTGCTATAGTAATTTATTTAAATGTCCTTCTGAGTGTCATTAGAACTCGTACATCCTCCTCCCAGGAGCACACATTAATGAAGGTACATGCAGTGAAACCTAAAAAAAAGGTTTTCAAAACAGATTATTCTATCCGGCAAATATACAATTCAGATTTTTCCAGTAGACACCCTGGAGTACAGTTGCTCAGTTCTATGTGTCTAAGTATTCTACAGCATATGGCTTTTCAAACAGTTGGTGAAATGACATTTTTCAAAGTATCGCATTGTTCAGCATTAGGAATTGCTCTGATGTGGTTATGCGCAATAGCTCAAACTGTTAAATCACTGTAACCACAACATTATTACTTAACAATCAGTAATTGTCTTTCCTATTTGATGTGTTACTGGTTATGGAGTGTGTACATTTATTCTCCTTGTAAAATGGACACTACAGATTATCCCCCAGGTAGCATTACACACACAACACTAAAAATAATTAAGCCTCGGTGGAGTTACCAGTTATAAAATACATCTATATGGACAAGCTACACTAGATTTTTTTGTATGCATACTCACATCCTCTACTCCATACTCCCTGGAACCGACAGTGACTTGAACAGGTTATTGGATTAAAGTTCTACTGTCACCGAAGCCCACAGCTGCCAAGCCGAGCTCCGCCCCTACTTGCAAAAGGAGAGGATTCTCAGGTAAGTTAAATTATTATTTTAATGCTCAAATTGGATTATAAAAGGAAAGGTTGGGGGTTACAAAAAGCTTAGACTTTCTCTTCAAGTATAATATCATATAAACATGTCTTATACATATGCTATGGCCTAAGTCTACCTAATTATATGTATGTGCTGTCCTCTGCGCTGCCCCCGTCAACAAAATGACGTACGTCGCCATTGTTGTACACCCGGGAGGTGTAGACATCCCATTGACCTCCTGGGTGCTGGATATGAAAGAACCAGAGCCACTTCCCAACCGCCAGGTGTTATGCGCATGCGCCCAGTGGCTGTACGAATCAGAGAGTGCTCTACATGGATTTCCCCGGCCAGCGCTGGCTCTCAAGAGAAGTAAATCTCATGGAAATGGAGAAATACAAACTTTACAAAGCTATTACGATGCTCTGCACTGAAGGGTTTCTGGTTCTCTGGCCAGCGGCAGGTCCATAGGTCTTCATCGATTCTAAACAGGCTGTTTATCATACAAAGGGCAAAGGTAATTTTTCTTTTTTTTTCATGAATCTATACACATCAGGGGTGGGATTGCTCTGAAACCCTTCAGGGAGGATTCTATTTTTCAAGCTGTTGGTCTAATTTAATTGAATGGATTCTCCACCAAACTTCAGTACAGGTAATTGTTCCTGGTCTGCTGCTTTAATCCTTCTCCTTAAGATCTAGCAAATATTTGCAAATATTTTGCTTCTTAAAACAGAAAGTAATACAGGTTATGGAGTCCATGGCTGATGATTTTTTTTTAAAGAGTGCTAGAGAAAGTGTAAAAAGTTCAATGATAAGATATGTCTTAAAGAGAAACTTATAAATAAAAATAAAAAGGGGGAAATTCCCCCCCCCCCCATTGGCCCTTACTTACCTTTTGGATGTTGCCGCTGCCTGCTGCGGTGACATCCAGCTGCTTCAGGACGCGGATCCTCTGCCCCCCCCCGCTGGCTCAGCCGTCTGTAAATGACGGCTTTAGCCCTGCTCTTCAAAGTCCCACACTACTCTGCAAAGTCTCGCAGGATTTCGGGTGGCTCCATTGTATCCCATTCATAGGCACTGCGCAGGCACAAGATCAATAGAATTTTTATTTACAGAAACACATTTTTAAAAATTGTTTTATATTTTTCATTGATACAATGATAGGTGGGCCCACTATAGGTGGGCATTCATTTTATCAATGGAACTGCCAGCGGGGCCTTTTTTTTGTTTAGTTTTTTATAAATCACAAAATAAATTTGAGTGGGGTCCCCCCCCCAAGACATAAGAGCTAGTAACCCAGGGCACAAAAGCTGCACCGGGAGGCCCCAGGTGAACTATACCAGTTCACTGTGGTAGGGAGCCAGAGTGGCACTGCTTTTATCAAAACTACTACAACTCATGTAATGCGGGCTACAAAATCACAGATGTAAGTGAGAATTCTTCCCATGAATTTTCGCTTCAATCCAAACCATAGCAAAAATATCATAAGAGGCTTTGGATTAGAAAAGTTGACGTAAAATCTCACCCACGAGTTGCATCGAGAACCCCAACAAGATTTTAGTCAATGGCTCTGAATCAACACCATAGACAATAATATTCAGACAAAAAGAAGGTGACTGCACCACAGAAATATATGAATGGATGTGATGTGCCGATTAGGTGCCCCTACACCAGACCGAGTCAACAACCAAAAATTGTGGCCCCAGATACCACAAGGCAGGCAACAACCAAAATCGCCCCAATAAATTAATCTCATAATAATCAGATCAAATCATCACCATACATTTATTAGATTAGAACATGACAGACAACATAAAACTCAAATCAAATCCACAGCAGGGGCATCCCATCCATGTTAGTGCAAAGACATATATATATAAATACCTACACATATAAAAATTTCATATCAAAATTTAATATGGAAACCCTAATAAACAAGTGCCAATAAACATTAAATATTATGTGATCACCTGTGCTGACAACCTATAAGGTTCACTGTCAGGTTTACTGATAACTTAGTAGAACTGACTGTTATGGGGCTTTTAGCAGGGTTGTAAGAGGACAGCATTTTTAACAGGAACAAAATGCACAGTGCCCCACTACGCATTAATTCCTGTTAAACCTGAGAAATCTTACAGAGGAGACAACCTTTACAGGGTCTTTTCCATCTCACAGCAGGATGCACGCATCACATTGCACTGTAAGTTATCTACATTCTATTAATAGGCTCATGACTGCTTTAGAAAGTACAGCTGATTACAACAGAAAAATTAAGATAAATTAATTGCTATTTGGCTTAAATAATGTAACAAATGACTCATCTGGTTTCTTAAAGTCACAGCAGGAGGGAGAGAGAGCACATCCCAAGGTTTTACCTCCCATCCCAATATTTGGCTCTCTGGGCTTTATCGCTTCTGTTCCTTTCTCCTCGTTCAAATTCCCTTTACCATTTTTTGCCATCTGAGTCATTTTAACCATTATCTCAGAATTTTTATCTGCATCTACCTCCGGGTGGACATACTCCATGCTCTGACAATAGCATGTTTGGTTGTGCTGAAGATGAACATTAATGTGGAGGCTGATTTAAGACTAGCGCCACATATTGCCATTTGAGAGTCTATGTAGTGGCGCTTAGAGTGTCCACTAGTGGACACTGCAAGCGGGTGTCTGGAGCTATAACCTAGCATAGCAGCTGGACAAGTGACGCTGTAGTCTGGAGGGTGCTGTAGAAGCGCTCTCCCTGAATCAATGCATATGTAGTGCCCCTAGGAAAAGCCGCTCAGAGCAACACCACAAATAACAACAGGACAACGCTGCAGCCAACGATAGGTAGCGCCAGTTAAGTGCATCCAGTATTTGGCACTGAAGCCCATATTTAAGAAAATCAAACACAAATCCAGCGTTGGTGCTCTAAAACTGGGCGCTCTAGCATCGAGCGCCGGACCATATATGAAAAAAGTTTTTTTCTCAACACATATACACCAGCACCAGAACGAAAACCTATGGAATAACATTGTTTTAACACTGTAACAATGACACTGCAATGGCAGACCTGCACATACAATTCTGCATAAAAATAATAAAAATATAACAATATAAGTGTTTGGTTGCTGGGCAGGAGAGGTCACACAATAATCTGATCCTAAAATTGAGAAAAATAATTTATTTAAAATGCTATTTAAACACAAGCAAAAAAAACACCATTGAAATGTATGGGATAACGCTGCTGAGCAACAGATGCTACGTGGTGCTGCTGAACATAGAGCGCCGGCGCTTTGAACTGAGCTGCCGCTAGTAATACATTTAATACTACATGACGCTATTAGAGACGCTCACCAGATTGACTTTTATGTATAGGGTTTTCACATACTGTGTATGGCATTCACCTGACCCTATGTGGTACTACGTGGTGTACATTTCTTAAATAACCACTTTAACCGCAGATTTAGTCACATAATGAATTTTCTGATTTAGCAGTATTTTCTATTGAATATTGACTAAATTCTGGTGTAAGACTATGTTTAAAATGGTGTAGACTCTGATCCATCAATGTTTGATCTTAGAACAGGATGACCAGATTACAGCATTTTTATGTCCTCACCGCCTTCTTGGTGGCAAGTCTACATGGACGTTAGTGGGGGTTTGATACCACCTCAATAGCATTTTATAAGAATTCTCTAGGGCATTAGTGTTGAAGGAACTGTGAGTGGAATTTGGTCTCCATGATAAGTTGCACCACCAACTCCTGTTCCTAACACTTGATATATGGTAATTTAAAGTTCAGGGATGGAGTACTTAAAGATAAAAGGGGTCAAGTTGGGGCGAGAGAATTTTGTGAGAAAAGCCTCTCACAATCTATCACTTTTTATCGTAACAAAGACATACACCTCTTACCTCTGCTAGGGCCAATGCCAATGCAGGTATGACAGTAAAAAGCAGCTTTTACTTTACAGCAATTTTATTTAGGTGTACTGTAGAGAGTTTATTTGCAATTCTACTTTGTACAGCGCTACAGAAGATGATAATAATTTGATTTAGTTACCTTAAAGTGTTTATTTTGTCACCTCCCATCCCCCGCCCAATGCCCCAAAATGGCCTGTGTTTCTTTTTTTTTACTAAATCCTATTCTTAGTATTTATAAAAAAGAAGCAGTATTATTGGAAATGGCAGCCATTCGCTTAGTTACAACTAAACTGTCACAATAGGGCTGATTGAGAATTTCTTTGTCACATTTTTGTGGTAGGATTTTTTTCCTTTGTGCAATTCAGCACCATATTTGTTAATCTATTATTTAATAACCTGCACAGCAAAATATGGCGCTGAATTGCACCAAGGATAAAAAATTATAAACATTTTTTTTTTAATTTATATCCAAAGAAAACGTGAAAGAAATCATTCTCTGTTAGGTTGAAGTGCTCTCTATTGCTCAGCTGTGTGTACTGTTACTGAATGTAGCATCACTGGGGGCGGGCTACTCAGCCAGGGAGGAATATGGCTGACTGCATCCAATTAGTGTTGTTATGAATATAGGGCAAAGGCAGAAAAAGAAACTCCGGCTGTTTTGGGGCACTGGACTGGGGAATGGAAGGTGACCACATAAACTTCAATCTGAGTGTAGGTGCACTGTAACATATCAAATGTGCTTGTTGTAATTCAAATAAAACATCTTGCAAAAAAATCTGTTTTGCGGGCAGCAAACCCTCATGTTCTGTAGCAACATGGCCTCTCTGCCCCAATACATCACCCAACAGGAGAGCAGATGTGATTCACACGAAAGTCTTGGAGCTGCTATAACATTAAAACATTTTCATGTGTACTGGAATGCACAATATCAGTCAAGGTATTTCTTTTTTACTTAGTTTATTCTTGGTGCATGTGGGGGTCCTGACAAATGAATGTAAACCACATGAAATGCATCCAGGCATTTTTATGTGGTTTTAAACTGGTTGTTACGCATTAATCAGGGTCCTTTCAGTTGAATTTAGCATTCCAGAGAACATGACAAATAGATCAAAACAACATGGACTTTTAAGCAGCTTTTATGTTTTGATTCTTGGTCATGCATGCTTCACACTACGTATACGAGAACATTAGCAGGCTCAAAAAAGGCAGCAATAGGTACTGATTGGTTGTGCACTTAAAAAGCCCTTATTCATAACTGATAAATGTAGAGGATCATAGCCATTGTACTTTTATGTTTTACTTGAAATAGCAATACTGCCTTTAAAGGACACAAAGCAAAAGATTTAAAACATCTACATCTCAAATATCTAATCAGTTGCTGAATAAATTCATGGTTATATAATGCTTTACCTGGGTACTTAAGATTTTTTTTTTAACTTTTGATGCTTGTTAGGTGTCCTGAATAACCCCCATAATCTCGATGGAAGACATAGGTCATGCTAAATATTTGGTGAAGCCAGTGTGAGTTTTTTAGTTTTTAGACACAAAAAGTGCAAAAAAAAAAAAAAAAAAAACAACAGATCCCTATGGGCTATGCAGAAAAAAATGGTAAAATATATATCATAGTATATAGAGTGCTGTTATTTCCAAACTTTAAAAATATATCCTTACATCACTGAAAAATGAATGTACCTAAACTGTAAATATGGGCTATCACATGTACAGGGGATTTTTGGGGGGAAAATGTACTTTTGTGCGTTATTGCTAAAAAGCTCACCGAGATGTAGGTTGCAATCCGCACCGCAATGCGGGTAAATGCTAGGGTTCTTGGGCCTCCCCCTCCAATTTCTGGACATGGCAGTGACATAAAAAGCTCACCCTGTATACTTGTTCTATGATGTGGCATGCTGCATGTATATCTACATACTTATAAGAAAAAAAAAGGAAGATACTAAGCATAATCTTACCCTCCAAGAACAAAAACCTTTGCAACAGCTTCAAAAGAATAAATCAACAAGCAGATAAAGAGGCAAAGTTGTCAGAGATGCAGAGACATGATATGTGCCAGCTTAAGGATAGTTAAATATAAGCTGCCTTATAACTCTACCACAATTTTCCAACAACAATGATTTAAACTGATAGATGAGGGTATAGCTTTGGGGGTGGTTTCCCAAAGTTCATCACTTACCTAAACTTCATAAGGGGTACCACGCCATATGGCCGCCTGATTGTAGCTGGTATAGGGATATTAAATGAGCTCCTCTGCCAGTGGCTGGGCCGTTATTCCCTGCCGTCAGTCTTAAGATTACCCAGCTTTTTAAAAGACACTGGCCATCTCCTACATGTCTTATCTGGTGTGCCATGGAATGATAAAAATACTTGGGGGACCATG
Organism: Gastrophryne carolinensis; assembly: GCA_027917425.1. Lineage (NCBI taxonomy): Eukaryota > Metazoa > Chordata > Amphibia > Anura > Microhylidae > Gastrophryne > Gastrophryne carolinensis. The sequence goes on from CM051239.1 coordinate 139,647,541, forward strand.
GATGTTATGCCCCTTTATTCCAGCATACACCATGATCTAGCAGTTACAGCCCTTCAATTTTTATTTATCAAACTACTCTAGTTGCTCATCGAATTTTTTTTTTGTTTTTGATTATGGTTACTGAATACTTATTGTCACATATTTTTTATGTTTGATACAATTTATTACTTGCAGTGTTGGGGGTATCGATGGGGCACTGTTCCCTTGCAAAGCTGTACATGGGATGGTTTACTATTTTGGTTTACTATTTGGTCTTATCATAGATACATAGACAACCTTATTATTATATGGAAAAGTTACTACTTTACCAGATATGTGAATAATAATATTCTTAACTTCACCACACCACACCACATCTGTTTTTTGATGTTATACTTACATTAGATCCGGTTTCTAATATATAGAAAACACGAGGGAGCAATATACTTTTGGACAGCAGTTGTTACACTAGTGTATTTTTAATAATACACTATTAAAAAGTGGGAAAAGCAAGCAGGATGCTCGGCTGCATAGCTCGAGGCATCACCAGTAGGAAGAGGGAGGTTGTGATGCCGCTTTATAGAGTCCTGGTAAGGCCACAGCTAGAATACTGTGTGCAGTTCTGGAGACCTTACCTGCAAAAAGACATTATTCAAATAGAACGGGTCCAAAGGCAGGCAACGAAAATGGTGGAAGGACTTAAACTTAAAACTTATCAGGAGAGACTTAAAGAACTTAATTTGTACAGTCTGGAGGAAAGAAGGGAGAGGGGGGACATGATTGAGACCTTTAAATATGTGAAAGGATTGAATAAGGTTCAGGAGGGAAGTGTTTTTAAGAAGAAACTTAATGATAGAACAAGGGGGCACAACCTGAAGCTAGTCAGGGGGAAGATCAGGAGCAATGTTAGAAAATATTATTTTACAGAAAAAGTAGTAGATGCTTGGAACAAACTTCCAGCAGAGGTAGTTGAAAAATCAACAGTGACTGAATTTAAACATGCCTGGGATAAGCACACATCTATCCTAAGATAAAGAGTACATACTGTATACACATAAGGGCAGACTAGATGAACCGTATGGTCTCCTTCTGCCGTCAACCTTCTATGTTTCTATGTTATTCCGGTGGGGGAGATGGCAAGGTCCAAAAGAAAATTCAATAGGGGGGGACAGGATCTAAATGAGGAGTTTAACAATATAGAATGCAGGTTACAAGAAAGACAATGGGGTTGGTTCAAAGCCTAGCCAGAAAAACGTACTTCATTTTTAGAAGAGAGACCTGCCATACCGGGTTTAAAATTTCACCTGGCTCTCAATCAGCCCCAAGGTAGATAGTGAAACAAAAAAAGAAGTGAGTTTTCTCACCAGGCTCTGAATCGACCCCAATATCCACACCGGACACTACAGAGCATGAGAAATTGAATACGGGATGGCAAGTGGTCTTAATTGGACATGAACAAAAGGCAGAAAAACAATAAATGATAGAAGTATTCAGTACCCCCTATACCTTGAAGTCAAATTCCATATCTAGTATAGTAAAAATTCCCATATTCCCTTATTGTCTCTGGACCATCAATTAGTTGACATCTCCCTCAGGGTTTGCATTGTTAGCAGGAAGGCACCAAGTCTGGGGAGTTTATTTGTCTAAGCAAGAAAGACCCCAGACCTATTTGGCCACTACAGGGCTTTACCCATTTGGTTGCCCAAGATGTGGCACCTGCAGGTATATACAAATCATAGTACAGCTCCTATTTTGAGTCCATGTGTCTGCGAAGATATATCAAAGGTAGTTCCAAGCATTTGGGATGGGGACTACTGTAAAAAAAAAAAATGTTAGGCAGGGAATCCAATGGGATTTCAATAAATGGGCTACATCATTTTTATCAATAGATAAATCAATATAGTTTAGATCCATAATCCATCTATAATCTAGATCATATCTTCATTATGATTACTTTTCAATACAATACATATAGTAATGATTTTTCATTATATTTTTTTTCTTACACTTTGATGCAAGATCTAGCATTTTTTTGTCTAATGTAACTATTTTCTTCATTTTTGATTTTTGTGCATAAATGTCTATTGGTTGCGCACACATAGGAATTATTTCTCTGAATATAGAAGTTAATGAGACAAACACGAGCAGTGAGCACATGCCCAGATTGGTAGGCCAAACTATGGCGCCCAGGGAGTATTTGGGGGGGGTTAGGTGCCTTACTCTACTAAGGCAATGATTGCCCCTTAAGTAGTCCATTGGCACCGGCAATCACACATGGTCCATGCTCCCTTATGCTGTCACATTTCCTACTCCACAGGTGACCAATAGGGTTTTGAAGAAAACTCCATTTGCTGCTGGTGGTCACGTGGGACCTGTGAGAACCAAGAGGGCACAAACCAATACGTTTTTTTTCATGAGTTATTTTATGTGAATTATTTTATTTTTCAATGAGGGTGGGCAAGTAATTGGGGCATTAGCCCTCAATGGTTTTCAATTGCTAGGATTCATACAAGACTCATGTCTATACTGCAATGAGGTTAACAGCTGCTCTAAAATGCATTTTAAACTTTTACTATCTTGCTTGTTTTAAATGGACATTTCAGGCAATGGAACTAATAAGGGAACAAGGAACACACCTGAAGTTTGTCCCATATATCTCTCCTCCATTTCCTGATGCTATTTAGATGCTGTGGCAGATCTCTAAAGTTTGCACACCCTTTCAATTCTCTGTGACCACACTACTAATGTGGTCTCCTGAACTTCCCCGATAGGTCTACATACCACTTTCTTGGGATATGTTCCTCCTTGCTTTGGGTATCCCTCCTGGTTCCCATGCGAGCCATTCAGCCAATTTCTATTGCTCGTTCCATTCAGATGGGTGTAAATCTGCATAGAACAAGCGCCATTGGCAGCACCCCTGCTCACCTCTAGCTGTGGACGTGCTGATGCCGGCCATTTTGAAAGGCCGGCACCCCAGAAATAGGTATCCTGGGGATGCAGCCGCAGCTTTAAGATGCAGCAAGGGCTACAAGAAAAGGTGAGTAAATCAGGAGATCGGGGGGGGGGGGTCATAAAAACACGAAAATCAAGGTTTGTTCCTTTTTACCACTGTGTTTGAGCATCAGACTAATGCATGTATCGTGCTTCATTGTGAAAAAAACACTATGCAGTGGGTGGGCTGCAATGGACCACACAAGCACAAGCCATAGAGGTCTATATCAGCACAGAGTAGCTAAGTCTGCAGTGTACACAAACAATATATGCACCTAATACAAAATGTATGCAGCATACTAAATTTTAATATATAGATTTTATTTGATTATATAGTCCTATACCCGCCAACACCAACACAGCACTACTGGTCAGTGTGAATAGTCTTACATGTTTATACTGTCCATTCAAAGGGCTGTGTGTGTTTTTCTTCTATGTGACCCACAGCACGAGTAGATACATCCTTGGCACTGAATGTAGCATTGCGGTTGTGGAACAAATCATTAGACAAAACATGTTTTTTAATGATAAACTTTACAAGGCTGAAGCAGGAATGCTGTTCACACAGTGGCAAATAGCTAGTAAAACATACAAAGCAAGCATTTCTAAACTAACCATAGATAAACAGATGGTTTCCTTCACTTTCAGTATAAAATAACATTATATTTTCAGTTTTTTTATTATGTTGGGGAATTTGTAGTCTGTTTATTTTACAAAAAAATGAATGTATGACCTATTCTTTCTATAGATTAACCTATTACTAGTAGTCATGTGAGAAGACCTGTGTGGCCTCAAGTCAGGGTGCTGTCCTCATGTGCTTCCTATGTTCCTTTCTTCATTTCTCACTCCTCTATTTCTTTATCTCTCCCCAGATTCTTCTCAACAAGTGACCCAGCTTTATTCCCCCTATGGCATATGTGACCTGCACATTATTAGATTCCAGGTTCATCACTTTTATTTATCCACATTTAGCTTCATTTGCTAAGGTCAAGTGGATGACCAGACACTCCATGTGTCCAAGTCAGCCTGCAGCTTATGAGCATCTTCAATAGACTGCCCTGCTCTACATGTCTTGGTATAGAGACATAGAAGGTTGACGGCAGAAGGAGACCATACGGTCCATCTAGTCTTACTCATACTGTCATGCTGTATGTACTCTTTATCTTAGGATAGATGTGTGCTTATCCCAGGCATGTTTAAATTCAGTGACTGTTGATTTTTCAACTTCCTCTGCTGGAAGTTTGTTCCAAGCATCTACTACTCTTTCTGTAAAATAATATTTTCTAACATTGCTCCTGATCTTCCCCTCGACTAGCTTCAGGTTGTGCCCCCTTGTTCTATCATTAAGTTTCTTCTTAAAAACTCTTCCCTCCTGAACCTTATTCAATCCTTTCACATATATAAAGGTCTCAATCATGTCCCCCCTCTCCCTTCTTTCCTCCAGACTGTACAAATTAAGTTCTTTAAGTCTCTCCTGATAAGTTTTAAGTTTAGGGCTCTATACTGGTGATGCCTCGAGCTATGCAGCCGAGCATCCTGCTTGCTTTTCCCACTGCCTGGCTACACTGTCCACTCATCTTGCAGCTATCAGTAATCAGTACCCCTAAATCTCTCTCCTCCGAGGTCCTGGCTAACACAGTGCTGCCCATACGGTACTCAGAGCAGGGATTCCTTCTACCCTTCCTTTGACAATCTATCCAGTAAAGCTAAATCATTTTCCATGTTGTAGACACCTCCAGGAATATCCACCCTATTACTAATCTTTGTATCATCAGCAAACAGGCAAACTTTTCCTACCAAGCCTTCTTCTATGTCACTTACAAATATATTAAATAGAATGGGGCCCAGGACAGAGCATTGTGGCACACCACTTGTAACTCGCCTTTGTTCAGATTGCACGCCATTAACAACAACTCTCTGATACCGATCCTTCAGCCAACTAGAAATCCACTGAACTATCCAGGGATTGAGTCCTACCTTCAGTAACTTATCTATGAGCTCCTTATGTGGTACAGTGTCAAAGGCTTTGCTAAACTCCAGATAGGTGATATCCACAGCACCACCTTCATCTAACACTGTCAAAGAAATCAATAAGATTGGTCTGACATGATCTTCCCTCAGTAAAGCCATGCTGTTTTGGGTCCAATAGGTCATTCATTTTTAGATGGGAAATTATCTGTTTTTTTAAGAGTGTTTCCATTAATTTGACCACTATAGATGTTAAACTAACTGGCCTGTAATTACTGGCTTCTCTACTCCCCTTTTTATGGATTGGTACGACATTGGCCATTCTCCAATCATCTGGAACCTCACCAGTTGAAAGGGAATGGTTAAGTAAATCAGCCAGAGGGGCTGCAATCACAAACCTAAGTTCCCTTAAAACTCTGGGGTGGATTTCATCTGGACCCATCGCCTTACTTACCTTTAGATGTGCCAGCTCGGCTAAGATATCAGCCTCCAGAAACTCCGGAGCTGTACCCTCCCAGCTGAAAGCTGTGCTATTGCCATGCCTGCTACTATCTGAAAATACCGAACAAAAGTAGCAATTCAGATGGTCAGCCACAGCCTTATCTCCGTCAATATAATTATTTTCCCTATTTCTAATTTTCGAGACTGCATTGTTTTTCTTCTTTCTGTCACCAATATATCGGAAAAAGGTTTTATCTCCCCTCTTCATATATTTGGCCATTTCTTTCTCCTTTTGCCCTTTAGCAGTCCTTATAATCAGTTTTGCTTCCCTCTGTTTAATTTTATATGCCTCTCTGTCAGCTACACTTCCACTTACTTTATACTTCATGTAGGCAGACTTCTTATCTTTTATGAGTGCTGACTTCCCTAGTAAACCATAATGGTTTCTTCTTCCTTTTATTCTTGCTAGTTTGTTTCACATATTGCTTAGTTGCCTTTAAGATGGCCATTTTTAATAGTGACCACTGGGCACTCACTTCTGCTACTCTGTTCCACTCACCTAATTTTCTTTCTACATACTCTGCCATTTCCTTGAAGTTTGTCTTCCTAAAGTCTAGCACTTTGGTTCTGGTGTGTGATTGCACAATGTCTGCTTTTATTCTGAACCATAAGCATTGATGGTCACTGGAACCCAGATTTTCTACAACCCTGAGCTCGGACACCAGATCACCATTGGTCAGAACTAAGTCCAGAATGTTATCTCCTCTAGTTGGCAATGTCACAAGTTGTTTTAGAGACACTCCATTAAGTGCCTCTAATATAGTCCTGCTCTTGCATGTCGATGCACTTGGGATATTCCAGTCTACATCAGGCATGTTGAAGTCACCTGTAATTGCAATGTCCCCCTTCTCTGCCATTCCACTGATTTAATCTATTAACAGGTTATCTAGATCCTCAGATTGTCCAGGGGGCCTATATATCACACCAATTCTGACCACAGCTCCCTCCTTAGTCTGCATGGTAACCCAGAGCGTTTCTAGTTCATTATGTGTAATCTGAATTATTGTTGATTGAAGTGTAGTCTTGACATAAATGGCTACTCCACCGCCCTTTCTATCCAATCTGTCTTTTCTATACAATGTGTAACCAGGTATGGCTATCTCCCAGTCATTGTGATCCTTGAACCAAGTCTCTGTTATTGCAACAAGATCGAATTCATCTCTGGATATAATAGCCATTTATTCACAGAGCTTGTTGCCCAAGCTGCGAGCATTGGTACACATCATGTGGATGTTGTTGGTATTGTATTTTAGTGTGTCCTCGATCTTTTCCACCCTAACACACACGCCTTTTGTTTTTTGGAGTGTGTGTGCAATCATTTTAGCTCCATTGTAAAAAAAAATAAACAAGACACAATGCCGCGGGTTGCCTGCAGCGTCGAACAATAATAGCGCTGGGTCCTTGCTCTCCAGCAAAACCAGTCAGGGCACAAGCTATTTGGGATGATAGACCAGGGCTCAGAAGCCAAGCAGCCGGCCCTGGGCTCTAAAGGCTATCAGCTCACATAGCTCACATGGGCACCAGACTATTCTGCACCCCTCTGCCCATTGTGGATGTAGCTAATCAGGTGGGGGGTTTGGCAATTAACCCACTTGTTCACAAAGGGTTACGTGACAAAAAGAACACACACAAAAGTTCTTTATTATTTTTTCTCCCCCTTCTACCTCCTGGTGTGGTTCCCCCCCCCCCCCCCCGACGATTCTCAGCATTGCGTGATCTGTGTGGTGTCTGCCCTGTTCCTGGGTTCCGCTGCTCACTCCCACTGCAGGAAGGGGCTTTTTAAACTGACGGAGTAAGCTGACATCAGCTCACTTATCGGTAATTTGAAGGTCCTCCCCACGGCGGTAAAAGGCACTGGAACTTGGACAGGGGTGAGCTTTTCTTGGGGGTGGCTCTCGAGAGAAGATGCCAGCTGCGTGAAATTTACATGGCTGGTGCTTAACGGTTGGAAATGCAGCCTTGCAACTTTCATGTGGCTGGCACTTCAATTCTATTGTTTTTCAATATAAAAATAAATCACATCATAAAATAAAGCATAAACTTGAGCATTAAACACATGGGCTTTACTAAAAAAAAAAAGAGCAATTATTTGTGCACTCTAAACATTTTTTTGAAATGGGTGATTCAAGCATTATACACAGACTTACTAGTGAAAGCAAATTCTACCATCATTTTATAGTTATACATAAATTGAGGCATTTTCTAGCAACTTAAGTCAAGCTGGAGGGTTATAAAGAGATTATCCAGGACTGGTGCTCTGGATCCTGGGCGCCAACATCTTGGCCGAAAGCACAGAGCAGCATCCCCCAACTCCATGCGCACTCAGGTCTGTCCATTCCATTAAATGGGCGGCAGGAGTGTGCGCGACCCCGAGGGATGCTGCTTTGTGCCAATTTTTGCGGCCGTCGTTTGAGCTCAGGAGAAGAGGTGCTGGTACCAGGATCAGGTTTTGTCTTCTTTGTAACCCCCCCCCCCCGACCAGGGTAGGGTGACAGGGCAGGGGGGTTATAGGTTCACTGAAATTCCCCTTTAAAGAGTAACAAAACACATAATTTTTATTCTCCTGGGTTTCGTTTCTCTTCCTGGGGGCACCCCAATCCTGTGTGAAACACCCAGGGAATGCCCATATGCTTTACTTTACAGGGATCCCATAGCGCATATGCAGGTTCTCCTCCAATTAGCTTACTATGCCGAGCGGCATAGAAATTTGAATGGAGTGGGATCAGCAGGCATCTCCGCAGCTATATCCCTCTGGCTATTGTTGCACAGACTGGTCACCCGTATAGGCCTGGTGAAGGAGGGTCAGCCAGAGGGAATCTGCTGCACCCCAGGCATGCGTGGGATCGCCTGAATAGTGAGTTTCAATTCTGGGGATCTCATACATTGGGGCATCTCAAATTGGGATGCCCCAAAAAGAGGGAGACAGCTGGCCCCCTATAGGCCAGTGGTTGCCCCTCTGTAAGAGATAATTAAAAAAGAAATGTTATTTTTCTGATATTAATAATTCAAGGTATACTTGCTGACAATTTGTTTTGTTTTTTTTAAATAGACTCAACTCAAATGTTATTACTAGGGATGAGCGAATCGATCCGGACGAACCCGGATTCGATCCGAATTTCAGGAAAAATTCGATTCGGATCGAATCCGAATTTCCCCGCGATTCGATCACTCGAAGTTTTCCTTTAACATCCATTCATTTACATTACAGGCATTCTAAGATGGCGGGCGGGACATGTCTGGACATGTATCCCGCGCCAGTGCAAGCTGGGGCAGTCACATGCAGCCTATCAGCAGCCAGCAAGCCCGGTGACGTCACACAGCGGTATTTAACGGCGGCCATCTTGCTTTTCCTCATTTCTCTATTGCATTCGTGACAGACAGACAGAACGCTGTGTAGCTGAGGCAGTTAGACAGGCTGGAGACAGGGACAGACAGGGACAGGCTGGAGACAGGCAGGAGACAGGCAGGAGACAGACAGGAGACAGACAGAAAGCCAGTGAAAGGTAGGAAAAACGGAGCTGGCTGACAGGGAGATTTTTTTTTTTTCATCCAGCCTTTGTTAGCGTTTTCAGGCTGCTTATAGTAACTAACTGTGCATATATACTGAACTGATCTTAAGTCTGCTGTGAGGCATCCCATTCTGTGACTAAAGCAGCCTCTGTTTAAGACCATATAAGCATTTGCTCTTATCATATTTGAAATTAGGCCTGATAAAGACACTTTTGCTGGCCAAAGCACTACTGTACCCTGCCAGCTCGATTCCTGCCCGGGGCATCCCATTCTGTGACTAAAGCAGCCTCTGTTTAAGACCATATAAGCATTTGCTCTTATCATATTTGAAATTAGGCCTGATAAAGACACTTTTGCTGGCCAAAGCACTACTGTACCCTGCCAGCTCGATTCCTGCCCGGGGCATCCCATTCTGTGACTACAGCAGCCTCTGTTTAAGACCATATAAGCATTTGCTCTTATCATATTTGAAATTAGGCCTGATAAAGACACTTTTGCTGGCCAAAGCACTACTGTACCCTGCCAGCTCGATTCCTGCCCGGGGCATCCCATTCTGTGACTAAAGCAGCCTCTGTTTAAGACCATATAAGCATTTGCTCTTATCATATTTGAAATTAGCCTGATAAAGACACTTTTGCTGGCCAAAGCACTACTGTACCCTGCCAGCTCGATTCCTGCCCGGGGCATCCCATTCTGTGACTAAAGCAGCCTCTGTTTAAGACCATATAAGCATTTGCTCTTATCATATTTGAAATTAGGCCTGATAAAGACACTTTTGCTGGCCAAAGCACTACTGTACCCTGCCAGCTCGATTCCTGCCCGGGGCATCCCATTCTGTGACTAAAGCAGCCTCTGTTTAAGACCATATAAGCATTTGCTCTTATCATATTTGAAATTAGGCCTGATAAAGACACTTTTGCTGGCCAAAGCACTACTGTACCCTGCCAGCTCGATTCCTGCCCGGGGCATCCCATTCTGTGACTACAGCAGCCTCTGTTTAAGACCATATAAGCATTTGCTCTTATCATATTTGAAATTAGGCCTGATAAAGACACTTTTGCTGGCCAAAGCACTACTGTACCCTGCCAGCTCGATTCCTGCCCGGGGCATCCCATTCTGTGACTAAAGCAGCCTCTGTTTAAGACCATATAAGCATTTGCTCTTATCATATTTGAAATTAGCCTGATAAAGACACTTTTGCTGGCCAAAGCACTACTGTACCCTGCCAGCTCGATTCCTGCCCGGGGCATCCCATTCTGTGACTAAAGCAGCCTCTGTTTAAGACCATATAAGCATTTGCTCTTATCATATTTGAAATTAGGCCTGATAAAGACACTTTTGCTGGCCAAAGCACTACTGTACCCTGCCAGCTCGATTCCTGCCCGGGGCATCCCATTCTGTGACTACAGCAGCCTCTGTTTAAGACCATATAAGCATTTGCTCTTATCATATTTGAAATTAGGCCTGATAAAGACACTTTTGCTGGCCAAAGCACTACTGTACCCTGCCAGCTCGATTCCTGCCCGGGGCATCCCATTCTGTGACTACAGCAGCCTCTGTTTAAGACCATATAAGCATTTGCTCTTATCATATTTGAAATTAGCCTGATAAAGACACTTTTGCTGGCCAAAGCACTACTGTACCCTGCCAGCTCGATTCCTGCCCGGGGCATCCCATTCTGTGACTAAAGCAGCCTCTGTTTAAGACCATATAAGCATTTGCTCTTATCATATTTGAAATTAGGCCTGATAAAGACACTTTTGCTGGCCAAAGCACTACTGTACCCTGCCAGCTCGATTCCTGCCCGGGGCATCCCATTCTGTGACTAAAGCAGCCTCTGTTTAAGACCATATAAGCATTTGCTCTTATCATATTTGAAATTAGCCTGATAAAGACACTTTTGCTGGCCAAAGCACTACTGTACCCTGCCAGCTCGATTCCTGCCCGGGGCATCCCATTCTGTGACTAAAGCAGCCTCTGTTTAAGACCATATAAGCATTTGCTCTTATCATATTTGAAATTAGGCCTGATAAAGACACTTTTGCTGGCCAAAGCACTACTGTACCCTGCCAGCTCGATTCCTGCCCGGGGCATCCCATTCTGTGACTACAGCAGCCTCTGTTTAAGACCATATAAGCATTTGCTCTTATCATATTTGAAATTAGGCCTGATAAAGACACTTTTGCTGGCCAAAGCACTACTGTACCCTGCCAGCTCGATTCCTGCCCGGGGCATCCCATTCTGTGACTAAAGCAGCCTCTGTTTAAGACCATATAAGCATTTGCTCTTATCATATTTGAAATTAGGCCTGATAAAGACACTTTTGCTGGCCAAAGCACTACTGTACCCTGCCAGCTCGATTCCTGCCCGGGGCATCCCATTCTGTGACTAAAGCAGCCTCTGTTTAAGACCATATAAGCATTTGCTCTTATCATATTTGAAATTAGGCCTGATAAAGACACTTTTGCTGGCCAAAGCACTACTGTACCCTGCCAGCTCGATTCCTGCCCGGGGCATCCCATTCTGTGACTAAAGCAGCCTCTGTTTAAGACCATATAAGCATTTGCTCTTATCATAATTGAAATTAGGCCTGATAAAGACACTTTTGCTGGCCAAAGCACTACTGTACCCTGCCAGCTCGATTCCTGCCCGGGGCATCCCATTCTGTGACTACAGCAGCCTCTGTTTAAGACCATATAAGCATTTGCTCTTATCATATTTGAAATTAGGCCTGATAAAGACACTTTTGCTGGCCAAAGCACTACTGTACCCTGCCAGCTCGATTCCTGCCCGGGGCATCCCATTCTGTGACTAAAGCAGCCTCTGTTTAAGACCATATAAGCATTTGCTCTTATCATATTTTAAATTAGGCCTGATAAAGACACTTTTGCTGGCCAAAGCACTACTGTACCCTGCCAGCTCGATTCCTGCCCGGGGCATCCCATTCTGTGACTACAGCAGCCTCTGTTTAAGACCATATAAGCATTTGCTCTTATCATATTTGAAATTAGGCCTGATAAAGTCACTTTTGCTGGCCAAAGCACTACTGTACCCTGCCAGCTCGATTCCTGCCCGGGGCATCCCATTCTGTGACTAAAGCAGCCTCTGTTTAAGACCATATAAGCATTTGCTCTTATCATATTTGAAATTAGCCTGATAAAGACACTTTTGCTGGCCAAAGCACTACTGTACCCTGCCAGCTCGATTCCTGCCCGGGGCATCCCATTCTGTGACTAAAGCAGCCTCTGTTTAAGACCATATAAGCATTTGCTCTTATCATATTTGAAATTAGGCCTGATAAAGACACTTTTGCTGGCCAAAGCACTACTGTACCCTGCCAGCTCGATTCCTGCCCGGGGCATCCCATTCTGTGACTACAGCAGCCTCTGTTTAAGACCATATAAGCATTTGCTCTTATCATATTTGAAATTAGGCCTGATAAAGACACTTTTGCTGGCCAAAGCACTACTGTACCCTGCCAGCTCGATTCCTGCCCGGGGCATCCCATTCTGTGACTAAAGCAGCCTCTGTTTAAGACCATATAAGCATTTGCTCTTATCATATTTGAAATTAGGCCTGATAAAGACACTTTTGCTGGCCAAAGCACTACTGTACCCTGCCAGCTCGATTCCTGCCCGGGGCATCCCATTCTGTGACTAAAGCAGCCTCTGTTTAAGACCATATAAGCATTTGCTCTTATCATATTTGAAATTAGGCCTGATAAAGACACTTTTGCTGGCCAAAGCACTACTGTACCCTGCCAGCTCGATTCCTGCCCGGGGCATCCCATTCTGTGACTACAGAAGCCTCTGTTTAAGACCATATAAGCATTTGCTCTTATCATATTTGAAATTAGGCCTGATAAAGACACTTTTGCTGGCCAAAGCACTACTGTACCCTGCCAGCTCGATTCCTGCCCGGGGCATCCCATTCTGTGACTACAGCAGCCTCTGTTTAAGACCATATAAGCATTTGCTCTTATCATATTTGAAATTAGCCTGATAAAGACACTTTTGCTGGCCAAAGCACTACTGTACCCTGCCAGCTCGATTCCTGCCCGGGGCATCCCATTCTGTGACTAAAGCAGCCTCTGTTTAAGACCATATAAGCATTTGCTCTTATCATATTTGAAATTAGGCCTGATAAAGACACTTTTGCTGGCCAAAGCACTACTGTACCCTGCCAGCTCGATTCCTGCCCGGGGCATCCCATTCTGTGACTACAGCAGCCTCTGTTTAAGACCATATAAGCATTTGCTCTTATCATATTTGAAATTAGGCCTGATAAAGACACTTTTGCTGGCCAAAGCACTACTGTACCCTGCCAGCTCGATTCCTGCCCGGGGCATCCCATTCTGTGACTAAAGCAGCCTCTGTTTAAGACCATATAAGCATTTGCTCTTATCATATTTGAAATTAGGCCTGATAAAGACACTTTTGCTGGCCAAAGCACTACTGTACCCTGCCAGCTCGATTCCTGCCCGGGGCATCCCATTCTGTGACTAAAGCAGCCTCTGTTTAAGACCATATAAGCATTTGCTCTTATCATATTTGAAATTAGGCCTGATAAAGACACTTTTGCTGGCCAAAGCACTACTGTACCCTGCCAGCTCGATTCCTGCCCGGGGCATCCCATTCTGTGACTAAAGCAGCCTCTGTTTAAGACCATATAAGCATTTGCTCTTATCATATTTGAAATTAGCCTGATAAAGACACTTTTGCTGGCCAAAGCACTACTGTACCCTGCCAGCTCGATTCCTGCCCGGGGCATCCCATTCTGTGACTAAAGCAGCCTCTGTTTAAGACCATATAAGCATTTGCTCTTATCATATTTGAAATTAGGCCTGATAAAGACACTTTTGCTGGCCAAAGCACTACTGTACCCTGCCAGCTCGATTCCTGCCCGGGGCATCCCATTCTGTGACTACAGCAGCCTCTGTTTAAGACCATATAAGCATTTGCTCTTATCATATTTGAAATTAGGCCTGATAAAGACACTTTTGCTGGCCAAAGCACTACTGTACCCTGCCAGCTCGATTCCTGCCCGGGGCATCCCATTCTGTGACTAAAGCAGCCTCTGTTTAAGACCATATAAGCATTTGCTCTTATCATATTTGAAATTAGGCCTGATAAAGACACTTTTGCTGGCCAAAGCACTACTGTACCCTGCCAGCTCGATTCCTGCCCGGGGCATCCCATTCTGTGACTACAGCAGCCTCTGTTTAAGACCATATAAGCATTTGCTCTTATCATATTTGAAATTAGGCCTGATAAAGACACTTTTGCTGGCCAAAGCACTACTGTACCCTGCCAGCTCGATTCCTGCCCGGGGCATCCCATTCTGTGACTAAAGCAGCCTCTGTTTAAGACCATATAAGCATTTGCTCTTATCATATTTGAAATTAGCCTGATAAAGACACTTTTGCTGGCCAAAGCACTACTGTACCCTGCCAGCTCGATTCCTGCCCGGGGCATCCCATTCTGTGACTAAAGCAGCCTCTGTTTAAGACCATATAAGCATTTGCTCTTATTATATTTATATTATAAGACACTTTTGCTGGGCATAGGCTTACTGCTGCCTGCCAGGTGCACTTCTGTTGAGGCATCCCATTCTGTAACATAGCATACCCCTCTTTATTTACACTAAGCAGCTCTCTTATTTACACTAAGCAGGCCTGTTGGAGGCTGAGTGTTACTGCTCACTTTTGGTGTGCATTATATTCTGTTTCATATAGACCCACCGCTGCCCGGGGTTTTTTTAAATATCACCTACTACCACGCCAGTTAGACTATGTCGGGCAGACAAGTGCCTGGAAGTGAAAAGAGGAGTGGCAGAGGCCAAGATTCCGCAGGCAGAGCTCGCATCAGACTGGGGGCCAGTAGCAGCAGGAGTCACGCTGAGAGACCTAATCTGCCAGTATCTGCTAGCGGTCGGGTCTCCACCAGTAACGCATCTGCCGTGGTAGATTGGTTGACGCGCTCATCAACAACATCATCACAACTTACGTCTGAGACCCCCAGTCTAGGGTCGGTAGGTTCCTCTGACACAACCCTGAGTTGGCATGCCCCGAGAGCAGTCCCTGTCCTCCCATTGCCTCTGGCCTACGCCGTTCCCTCCCCCAGCGACGTATCCTATGCTTTGGGTTCAGCTCCACTCTTTAGTGAGGAGGACCATCAGATAGAGGACAGTCAGCAGCTACTGCCCAGCCAAGAAATGGAGGTGGCTTCTTTAGCTAGGCAGACAAATAGTGATGTGGACAGTGTCGTGGGTGCTGCGAGCGTTCCAGCTCCTGCGCCAGACACTGTTGACGAATCCACGAACATCAGTGACGTACAGCCACAACCCGGTGATGATGATGATGATGACGATGAAGCCGATCGCACTTGGGAGCCGGGTGATGAAGGGGCTTCATCGTCATCATCAGGAGAAGAGGGGTGCAGGTTGCCCCGGAGTCAGCAGCTGAGGCAGCAAGGTGGTAGCAGTCAGCATGGGGGCACAATTCCAAAGGCTGGAGCCGGCCGGGGCCGGGGCCGGGGTAGAGCACCTGCTGTGCGGCAGTCTACCTTATCGGGAGGTAGTGGAGCAGGGGTTCCTGGAGTTGGCAACAGCAGCAGTGAATCAGTGAGGCCAGGGGGTGGGAAAAGTAGCTACTCGGCAGTGTGGCAGTTTTTCCTGAGGCATCCGCAGGAGGGTAACATGGCCACATGCAAGATATGTAGGCAAAAGGTGAAGCGTGGCCAGGGTCCAAATGTTGGCACCACGGCCCTGCGTCAACATATGATGCGTCACCATAAAACGACCTGGGAGAACCGAGGCTCCCAAGGGGTGGTCCAGTCTGCTTCCTCACCAAGTGAGCTCCCAATTTCTGCCAGCCAAGGCTCCAGCACCTCAGCCGAAGGCAGCTGTGCGTCATACCCATCCTCTGTCGCTCCTGCTCCTCCTCCTCCAAGTCATGCATCCCGCCAGCAATCCATCAGCGAAGCCATGTCCAAGAGACAGCAGTATGCGCCCACTCATCCTACGGCGCAGAAGCTGAATGTGCTCCTGTCCAAGTTGCTGGTGCTGCAGTCGCTCCCTTTTCAGGTGGTGGAATCTGCACCTTTCAGAGAACTGATGGCTTGTGCCGAGCCGAGGTGGAGAGTCCCAAGCCGTCATTTCTTTGCCAAGAAGGCAGTACCAGCGCTGCACACTTTTGTTGAACAGAAGGTGGGCCAGTCCTTGAGCCTGTCGGTGTGTAGCAAAATACATGGCAGCGCCGACATCTGGAGCTGTAACTACGGTCAGGGGCAGTACATGTCGTTTACGGCCCACTGGGTGAATGTGGTCCCTTTGCAGCAGCAACTTGGACAGGTCACGCCGCTTCGGCCTCCGCGCTCTCTGCCCATTGGGCCTGTGACACCGTGCGACTCGGCCTCCTCATCCTCCGCCATCTCCTCACCCTCCACTGTAGGCTCAAGTCTCAGTGCCCCTCCAGTCTACCATGTGTGCAGGGCACGGAGGTGTCACGCAGTGCTTCACATGGTTTGTCTTGGCGAACGGAGTCACACAGGGGAGGAACTGCTTAAATGTATTCATCAGGAAATCCAAACATGGCTTACTCCGAGAAAACTTAAAATGGGAATCATGGTTACCGACAATGGGAAGAACATTTTGTCTGCGCTGCGCCAAGGAAGCCTGACCCATGCCCCCTGCATGGCTCACGTCTTCAATCTGGTTGTCAAGCGGTTTCTGAAGTGTTCCCCCCATCTGCAGGACATCCTAACAACTTCACGGAAACTTTGCATGCACTTCAGCCACTCCTACACTGCCAAACACACCCTTCTTGAGCTACAGCGTCAGAATGGTATCCCCCAACATAGTCTGATTTGCGATGTTTCCACCCGTTGGAATTCCACCCTTCACATGTTGGACCGATTATATGAACAGAGAAAAGCCATCACGGATTTCCTGATGATCCAAGCAGATAGGGGGACTCCCCTGTGTAACTTCAATGTCAACCAGTGGCAGCTCATACGTGACACCTGCCGTTTGCTCAGGCCCTTTGAGGAAGCCACTTTATTTGTCAGTCGGCAGGATTACGGGATGAACGACGTGATTCCACTGCTTCATGTACTACAGCACATGTTGGAAACCATGGCTGGTCAGGGCACTGGAGACATGGCGTTTACATCTTACGGCCACATGAACCCCCTTGGAGCTGAACTGGAGGAGGAGGAGGAGGAAGAGGAGGAGGAGGAGTTGCCCAGCGAAACACAGTTTAGGCTTGGCGAAATGGCTGGTTTATCTAGTCAGCGGACAGGAGAGGAGGAGCAGGAGCAGCCAGAGGAGCTAGAGGTTTTTGAGGAAGGAGAGACAGAGGACCCGGGCACACCGTGGCAGTATGCAGTGGAGATGGAGACAGGTAGTCCATCCGAGTCACTTGCGCAAATGGCACGAAGCATGCTCACGTGCTTGCGTAGTGACCCCAGAATTGTTTCCATCTGTCGGCGGGATGACTTCTGGCTGTCCACCTTATTGGACCCTCGCTTCCGGCACAAAATGGGGGCATTTTTTAAACCCACCGAGAGGGAGGACAAACTCAACTACTACAAAGACATTCTACGTAGGCAGTTGGCCGATGCCTATCTGCGCCATGGTCCATACTCTCGCAGGTCTGACTCGAGGGGACCTCTGCGCTCACCTTCCACTGCCATGGCCGCTGGGGGGGTTGGCAGCAGCAGCAGCAGAAGCTCCATCAGCAGCAGCAGCCTCAGTCTTCAGTCGCTAATGAGTAGCTTTCTACACCCGCATAGTGAGGCTACTCATGAGCAGCAGGAAGACCTGGAGCAGGACCTGAACCAGCAGGTCATGTCATACTTTGACATGACCATGCCAACACACCTTGAGGATCCGCTGGACTTCTGGGCAGCCAAACTTGATTTGTGGCCGCAACTAGCAGAGTTTGCCCTGGAAAAGCTGTCCTGCCCGGCAAGTAGCGTGCCATCTGAGCGGGTGTTTAGTGCGGCGGGGGCCATAGTTACGGCGAGGAGAACTCGTCTGTCAACTAAAAATGTGGAGAGACTCACCTTTGTCAAAATGAATCAGGGATGGATCAGCCAGGATTTCCACCCACCAATGCCTGATGCATGCGACTAGATTCAGCATGGTGCCACGTTTTACACTTTCCAAATGGTGCAAAACATATTTATGTCTTTAGGCCATTTTTTGGGCTCCTGCTGCTGCTACTGTCAACTCCTGCCAACTCCAGGCTGTGATTCATCCAATTTTTGGGCTCCTGAAGCCAACTCCAGTGTATATTTGGGCTCCTGCTGCTGCTGCTGCCAACTTCTGCCAACTCCAGGGTGTGATTCATCCAATTTTTGGGCTCCTGAAGCCAACTCCAGTGTATATTTGGGCTCCTGCTGCTGCTGCTGCCAACTTCTGCCAACTCCAGGCTGTGATTCATCCAATTTTTGGGCTCCTGAAGCCAACTCCAGTGTATATTTGGGCTCCTGCTGCTGCTACTGTCAACTCCTGCCAACTCCAGGGTGTGATTCATCCAATTTTTGGGCTCCTGAAGCCAACTCCAGTGTATATTTGGGCTCCTGCTGCTGCTACTGTCAACTCCTGCCAACTCCAGGGTGTGATTCATCCAATTTTTGGGCTCCTGAAGCCAACTCCAGTGTATATTTGGGCTCCTGCTGCTGCTGCTGCCAACTTCTGCCAACTCCAGGGTGTGATTCATCCAATTTTTGGGCTCCTGAAGCCAACTCCAGTGTATATTTGGGCTCCTGCTGCTGCTGCTGCCAACTTCTGCCAACTCCAGGGTGTGATTCATCCAATTTTTGGGCTCCTGAAGCCAACTCCAGTGTATATTTGGGCTCCTGCTGCTGCTGCTGTCAACTCCTGCCAACTCCAGGGTGTGATTCATCCAATTTTTGGGCTCCTGAAGCCAACTCCAGTGTATATTTGGGCTCCTGCTGCTGCTGCTGTCAACTCCTGCCAACTCCAGGGTGTGATTCATCCAATTTTTGGGCTCCTGAAGCCAACTCCAGTGTATATTTGGGCTCCTGCTGCTGCTGCTGCCAACTTCTGCCAACTCCAGGGTGTGATTCATCCAATTTTTGGGCTCCTGAAGCCAACTCCAGTGTATATTTGGGCTCCTGCTGCTGCTGCTGCCAACTTCTGCCAACTCCAGGGTGTGATTCATCCAATTTTTGGGCTCCTGAAGCCAACTCCAGTGTATATTTGGGCTCCTGCTGCTGCTGCTGTCAACTCCTGCCAACTCCAGGGTGTGATTCATCCAATTTTTGGGCTCCTGAAGCCAACTCCAGTGTATATTTGGGCTCCTGCTGCTGCTACTGTCAACTCCTGCCAACTCCAGGGTGTGATTCATCCAATTTTTGGGCTCCTGAAGCCAACTCCAGTGTATATTTGGGCTCCTGCTGCTGCTGCTGCCAACTTCTGCCAACTCCAGGGTGTGATTCATCCAATTTTTGGGCTCCTGAAGCCAACTCCAGTGTATATTTGGGCTCCTGCTGCTGCTGCTGCCAACTTCTGCCAACTCCAGGGTGTGATTCATCCAATTTTTGGGCTCCTGAAGCCAACTCCAGTGTATATTTGGGCTCCTGCTGCTGCTGCTGCCAACTCCTGCCAACTCCAGGGTGTGATTCATCCAATTTTTGGGCTCCTGAAGCCAACTCCAGTGTATATTTGGGCTCCTGCTGCTGCTACTGTCAACTCCTGCCAACTCCAGGGTGTGATTCATCCAATTTTTGGGCTCCTGAAGCCAACTCCAGTGTATATTTGGGCTCCTGCTGCTGCTGCTGCCAACTTCTGCCAACTCCAGGGTGTGATTCATCCAATTTTTGGGCTCCTGAAGCCAACTCCAGTGTATATTTGGGCTCCTGCTGCTGCTGCTGCCAACTTCTGCCAACTCCAGGGTGTGATTCATCCAATTTTTGGGCTCCTGAAGCCAACTCCAGTGTATATTTGGGCTCCTGCTGCTGCTACTGTCAACTCCTGCCAACTCCAGGGTGTGATTCATCCAATTTTTGGGCTCCTGAAGCCAACTCCAGTGTATATTTGGGCTCCTGCTGCTGCTGCTGCCAACTTCTGCCAACTCCAGGGTGTGATTCATCCAATTTTTGGGCTCCTGAAGCCAACTCCAGTGTATATTTGGGCTCCTGCTGCTGCTACTGTCAACTCCTGCCAACTCCAGGGTGTGATTCATCCAATTTTTGGGCTCCTGAAGCCAACTCCAGTGTATATTTGGGCTCCTGCTGCTGCTGCTGCTGCCAACTTCTGCCAACTCCAGGGTGTGATTCATCCAATTTTTGGGCTCCTGAAGCCAACTCCAGTGTATATTTGGGCTCCTGCTGCTGCTGCTGCCAACTTCTGCCAACTCCAGGGTGTGATTCATCCAATTTTTGGGCTCCTGAAGCCAACTCCAGTGTATATTTGGGCTCCTGCTGCTGCTGCTGTCAACTCCTGCCAACTCCAGGGTGTGATTCATCCAATTTTTGGGCTCCTGAAGCCAACTCCAGTGTATATTTGGGCTCCTGCTGCTGCTACTGTCAACTCCTGCCAACTCCAGGGTGTGATTCATCCAATTTTTGGGCTCCTGAAGCCAACTCCAGTGTATATTTGGGCTCCTGCTGCTGCTGCTGCCAACTTCTGCCAACTCCAGGGTGTGATTCATCCAATTTTTGGGCTCCTGAAGCCAACTCCAGTGTATATTTGGGCTCCTGCTGCTGCTGCTGCCAACTTCTGCCAACTCCAGGGTGTGATTCATCCAATTTTTGGGCTCCTGAAGCCAACTCCAGTGTATATTTGGGCTCCTGCTGCTGCTGCTGCCAACTTCTGCCAACTCCAGGGTGTGATTCATCCAATTTTTGGGCTCCTGAAGCCAACTCCAGTGTATATTTGGGCTCCTGCTGCTGCTGCTGCCAACTTCTGCCAACTCCAGGGTGTGATTCATCCAATTTTTGGGCTCCTGAAGCCAACTCCAGTGTATATTTGGGCTCCTGCTGCTGCTGCTGTCAACTCCTGCCAACTCCAGGGTGTGATTCATCCAATTTTTGGGCTCCTGAAGCCAACTCCAGTGTATATTTGGGCTCCTGCTGCTGCTGCTGTCAACTCCTGCCAACTCCAGGGTGTGATTCATCCAATTTTTGGGCTCCTGAAGCCAACTCCAGTGTATATTTGGGCTCCTGCTGCTGCTGCTGCCAACTTCTGCCAACTCCAGGGTGTGATTCATCCAATTTTTGGGCTCTGAAGCCAACTCCAGTGTATATTTGGGCTCCTGCTGCTGCTGCTGCCAACTTCTGCCAACTCCAGGGTGTGATTCATCCAATTTTTGGGCTCCTGAAGCCAACTCCAGTGTATATTTGGGCTCCTGCTGCTGCTGCTGTCAACTCCTGCCAACTCCAGGGTGTGATTCATCCAATTTTTGGGCTCCTGAAGCCAACTCCAGTGTATATTTGGGCTCCTGCTGCTGCTACTGTCAACTCCTGCCAACTCCAGGGTGTGATTCATCCAATTTTTGGGCTCCTGAAGCCAACTCCAGTGTATATTTGGGCTCCTGCTGCTGCTGCTGCCAACTTCTGCCAACTCCAGGGTGTGATTCATCCAATTTTGGGCTCCTGAAGCCAACTCCAGTGTATATTTGGGCTCCTGCTGCTGCTGCTGCCAACTTCTGCCAACTCCAGGGTGTGATTCATCCAATTTTTGGGCTCCTGAAGCCAACTCCAGTGTATATTTGGGCTCCTGCTGCTGCTGCTGCCAACTCCTGCCAACTCCAGGGTGTGATTCATCCAATTTTTGGGCTCCTGAAGCCAACTCCAGTGTATATTTGGGCTCCTGCTGCTGCTACTGTCAACTCCTGCCAACTCCAGGGTGTGATTCATCCAATTTTTGGGCTCCTGAAGCCAACTCCAGTGTATATTTGGGCTCCTGCTGCTGCTGCTGCCAACTTCTGCCAACTCCAGGGTGTGATTCATCCAATTTTTGGGCTCCTGAAGCCAACTCCAGTGTATATTTGGGCTCCTGCTGCTGCTGCTGCCAACTTCTGCCAACTCCAGGGTGTGATTCATCCAATTTTTGGGCTCCTGAAGCCAACTCCAGTGTATATTTGGGCTCCTGCTGCTGCTACTGTCAACTCCTGCCAACTCCAGGGTGTGATTCATCCAATTTTTGGGCTCCTGAAGCCAACTCCAGTGTATATTTGGGCTCCTGCTGCTGCTAATGTCAACTCCTGCCAACTCCAGGGTGTGATTCATCCAATTTTTGGGCTCCTGAAGCCAACTCCAGTGTATATTTGGGCTCCTGCTGCTGCTGCTGCCAACTTCTGCCAACTCCAGGGTGTGATTCATCCAATTTTTGGGCTCCTGAAGCCAACTCCAGTGTATATTTGGGCTCCTGCTGCTGCTGCTGCCAACTTCTGCCAACTCCAGGGTGTGATTCATCCAATTTTTGGGCTCCTGAAGCCAACTCCAGTGTATATTTGGGCTCCTGCTGCTGCTACTGTCAACTCCTGCCAACTCCAGGGTGTGATTCATCCAATTTTTGGGCTCCTGAAGCCAACTCCAGTGTATATTTGGGCTCCTGCTGCTGCTGCTGCCAACTTCTGCCAACTCCAGGGTGTGATTCATCCAATTTTTGGGCTCCTGAAGCCAACTCCAGTGTATATTTGGGCTCCTGCTGCTGCTACTGTCAACTCCTGCCAACTCCATGGTGTGATTCATCCAATTTTTGGGCTCCTGAAGCCAACTCCAGTGTATATTTGGGCTCCTGCTGCTGCTACTGTCAACTCCTGCCAACTCCAGGGTGTGATTCATCCAATTTTTGGGCTCCTGAAGCCAACTCCAGTGTATATTTGGGCTCCTGCTGCTGCTGCTGCCAACTTCTGCCAACTCCAGGGTGTGATTCATCCAATTTTTGGGCTCCTGAAGCCAACTCCAGTGTATATTTGGGCTCCTGCTGCTGCTGCTGCCAACTTCTGCCAACTCCAGGGTGTGATTCATCCAATTTTTGGGCTCCTGAAGCCAACTCCAGTGTATATTTGGGCTCCTGCTGCTGCTGCTGCCAACTTCTGCCAACTCCAGGGTGTGATTCATCCAATTTTTGGGCTCCTGAAGCCAACTCCAGTGTATATTTGGGCTCCTGCTGCTGCTGCTGCCAACTTCTGCCAACTCCAGGGTGTGATTCATCCAATTTTTGGGCTCCTGAAGCCAACTCCAGTGTATATTTGGGCTCCTGCTGCTGCTGCTGTCAACTCCTGCCAACTCCAGGGTGTGATTCATCCAATTTTTGGGCTCCTGAAGCCAACTCCAGTGTATATTTGGGCTCCTGCTGCTGCTGCTGTCAACTCCTGCCAACTCCAGGGTGTGATTCATCCAATTTTTGGGCTCCTGAAGCCAACTCCAGTGTATATTTGGGCTCCTGCTGCTGCTGCTGCCAACTTCTGCCAACTCCAGGGTGTGATTCATCCAATTTTTGGGCTCCTGAAGCCAACTCCAGTGTATATTTGGGCTCCTGCTGCTGCTGCTGCCAACTTCTGCCAACTCCAGGGTGTGATTCATCCAATTTTTGGGCTCCTGAAGCCAACTCCAGTGTATATTTGGGCTCCTGCTGCTGCTGCTGTCAACTCCTGCCAACTCCAGGGTGTGATTCATCCAATTTTTGGGCTCCTGAAGCCAACTCCAGTGTATATTTGGGCTCCTGCTGCTGCTGCTGTCAACTCCTGCCAACTCCAGGGTGTGATTCATCCAATTTTTGGGCTCCTGAAGCCAACTCCAGTGTATATTTGGGCTCCTGCTGCTGCTGCTGCCAACTTCTGCCAACTCCAGGGTGTGATTCATCCAATTTTTGGGCTCCTGAAGCCAACTCCAGTGTATATTTGGGCTCCTGCTGCTGCTGCTGCCAACTTCTGCCAACTCCAGGGTGTGATTCATCCAATTTTTGGGCTCCTGAAGCCAACTCCAGTGTATATTTGGGCTCCTGCTGCTGCTGCTGTCAACTCCTGCCAACTCCAGGGTGTGATTCATCCAATTTTTGGGCTCCTGAAGCCAACTCCAGTGTATATTTGGGCTCCTGCTGCTGCTGCTGTCAACTCCTGCCAACTCCAGGGTGTGATTCATCCAATTTTTGGGCTCCTGAAGCCAACTCCAGTGTATATTTGGGCTCCTGCTGCTGCTGCTGCCAACTTCTGCCAACTCCAGGGTGTGATTCATCCAATTTTTGGGCTCCTGAAGCCAACTCCAGTGTATATTTGGGCTCCTTCTGCCCCTCATAGTGATGCCACTTCAACTCTCTGCAATTGTGCCGCTCTGCGATTCTATTAGCGATGCCTCTGATCTGCATGTGATATTTCTTAAAAGTATTATTTAACTAACCCAGCACGCATCCTGTGCGTGTTACAGCAAGGCTGAATGGTTTACAACCCTATTGAGGCTGTAGGAGGCTCAGAAATAGCCGTTTTTAATAGCGATTCGTCGCGAATTTATTCGGGTCGAAACGATTTTTGTCGGAAAATTCGGCGAATCAGTCGAATCGAATTTTTCAAAAGTTCGCTCATCTCTAGTTATTACATTAGCAAAAAGCTTCATTTTCCCTAAGTCCTTCCTGTAGAAGTCTGTAAAAGAAACACTCTTATAAAAATCAAATTTACAATGTGCAGATGTCTCCCTTCCCCTGTCATTTAGGTAAACATTTCAAATTCTTAAGTTCCTATATTCCTTTTAATAAGAGAGAGTTTTATGATGACTGTTGCTGTCTGGACTTCTAGAACTATAAATAACTGTTATCAGTATTTATACACTTTCAGCATTGATTCAAATCAAATTAAACAAAATGAATAATTCATTTGCCATATGCTCAGGAATCATTTTTTGTAACAATACTATACAAAGAATAAAAATCACTTATCAGATCCTGGAAAATTATAGATGTATCTGTGGGCTATGGAGAAAAGCATTAGCTTTAGCAAAAGGTCAGTGCCAGTACTGAGCATACCTGGGCTCTCTCACAAACCACTCACAAACAAAAGTCATGTCAACGGCAATAGAGAGGGTGGTGAAGAATTGGGGGCGATTAGCGGTAACTTTGAATTTGGCGGTTGGCAATGGAGAGGGCAGCAAGGACTGGAGGATCGTCAGCCGCAACGAGGGGAAGCAGGAAGGAATAAAGAGTGATTGACAACAGTGGAGGAAAGCAATGGATAAGACAACAAGGATCAGGATGGTCAGCAAAGAAGACGGGGAGGCCGATTCATTAACAGCGGCAGGTAGCGACAGCTGAGCGACTGTAGCTGCATTTTCACAGCGCCCGCTAGTAGTCGCTGTGCTTGGCCGTTGTTCGGTAGTTGATAGCGACTCAGTCGGTTTGCCGTAATGTTGAATATTGGGTGAGGAGTCACTATTTGACAGGTTCCGCGCTGTATGGGAGCGCATGATAGCGACTGGCCCTAGCGATCGGCTCCCACCATATTCATTAAAAAGTCATGCTCAAAAAATTCTTGCGCTGTAAAATGCATGTTTAAACCCCAGAGCGCTGGCGGCGATGGGTTAAAAGTAGTTTTTTAACCCCCAAACAACCATATTTTTGGAAACCAAAAAAAACAAGTTTTTAAAATAATTTTGTAATATGAATACATTAATATCAGACCTGTAATATCAATTCTGTACATTTTTTTTTAATTTTTTTTACCTTAAAAAAAATATTTAAAATGGCAGAAGTGGTCACAGAATTTTTCACATTTAAAAAAAAAAAAATTAATAACAATTAATTATGAATATTTAAAGATTGTTCCATTGAAATGCATTGGAGAGCGCCAGGTAGCGAGAGGTCATACCTGTCGCTGTTCACGGTTGGACGCTGGCGCTGTGGGCTGAGGCTGGAATAATGATGAATGAGTGGCTATATGGCGCTATCTCAGCCGCTAAGCAGGATTGGCTTGATAAATGTGTGATTGTGGTGGGGAGCCGGCGTTCTCGTGGCGGGGCCCGTCATTACCGGCCGCTCACCAGTCGCTACCTGTCGCTATCCCTTGTTAAATAAGGGCCTCGGTGATGATTAAAGGCAGCAGATAAAAGTGGCAAGGCCTAGAGATCAATTGATAGTAGTGGAGAAAGCAGCGAGAACTGGAGGGCAATCAGAGGCAGAAGAGGAACTATCAGTGTTAGTGGAGCAAAAGGTTAACATGTGATCCACTACTGAGACTCTCTTACACAAGGGTTTAGTTAAACCTGGAGCTGGCCCTGCCTTATGATCTCACTGTTGTCTTTGGGGTTGCACACAAGGAGAGCAGAGATCTAGCTTTGCAATAGTACAGCAGTATGTAAGCGGCACATTCACACTGTAAAAGTTTACAGTCATGTCATCTTGCTGTAGTGTGGAGATACATTTGAGAAGCATAATGTTCAAAATCTGTAATAGCAGCAGGGTTTAAACCGGACCATCAGATTTGCACATCTGGAGAAGAAAGCTCCCCAAAACCCACTTGTGCCATCTGCATGCATGATACTGAAGCATTGTAAGCACTTTTGTTTGCTCCTACACCTACTCAAAGCTGAAATGCCACCTCACAGATTTTCTCCAAGTAGGGCTCATTTTGGAGCTTTCTTCCCAGCATCCCAGCTGTACTGCTGCCAGAATTCCACTTATAAAGCCCCACAATGCACACCGGGCAGAAACCTCCTGTTTGCAGGCAGCCTGCAGGTCCATGGGACCCCATTTTGTTTTTAAAATTGTCTACAGCAGAAGTTAGAAAAAGGTTAATTAATATTTATGGGTATCGATCTGAATTGTCCTGGAGAGGGATGCATGTGAGCACTGTTTCCTGTAAGGTTGTTGGTCTGAAGCCATGTACACACACACAATGTAAAGAAGCAAGTAGAAGTTGGAACCTGGTCACGGGCCAGAATGAATAGGTTCCGAATGTTATATTTGGAAGATTTTCTACAACAATCAGAACCCCTACTGTGGTTCTGAGGGTCACTTATGGCCTCCAGGCAGCAGGTTGAGCACATATGGTCTAGAGGAATATATGATAAAAGTATTTAGAGTGGACCAAAACCTGGGATTTTCAGTGTCCCAGGTGTAGGTCTGTTCCCTTGGGGCTTCCCAGTTTTGGATACCCAACTGAGTGAAACCCTGCCAGTCACCCACTTTTCTTACCTTTCCAACTAGCTCACAGAGCATATGCGGTTTTCCCCCGATCAGCATACTAATGCGCGTCTGGATATGCTGAATGAATGCTAGCCACACTCATAAATCAGTACAAGGCGCCCCCTGATTCCCTGAGCTGTGCATGGGTTCATTGGGTTGGTAAGAACAGCGGGCGACTGGTGGTGTTTTACAGCTGAGCATCCCAAACCAGGATGCTGCAGGAGTGGTTGCCTAGCCGGACCCAGTGTTTAGCGGTTTAGGGCCACTTTAAACACTGTGCTGTGCTAGAGCTAAGATATCCATAATGCATGTTTACACATATGGCCTATAAGTACAGTATCTTACATAAATAGCAATTATGTTTTAATAAATGTTTTAATAAATGATTACCATTACTCTAAAGGTAAGTATTCAGCTTTAAAAGGGGACAGCATGCTGCCAGGCAGGCTGTGTGAGTCAAAAACAAGGCCACAGCAATTACCTGCTCTTGTGCATTGCCCAGCATCCAAATCAACAAAGATAATTATTATTATTATTGTTATTATGCCAAAAACCACTGTGGCTATCTACAGGGTTAAGATTGCAGGAGTAATATATATAATATATTATTATTATTATTATTATTATATTACCAAGGGCATTATGAGTGAAATGTGACAATATCGTAACAACAAACAGATAATAGGCTAACTTAAGTTCTAAGGGCATTTGGGCAGTGGTGAATTGTATTGTATTCATTACATTGTGTTACATTATTTAAGCCAAATAACAATTAATTTATCTAAGTTGTTTCTATTTTAATCAGAAACTTTGATACTTACTGTGATACTTACTAAAGTAGTCATGAACCTATTTACAGAATGCAGATAGCATTGAAGATAGCACATTGCATGGGATGGAAAAGACTCTGTAGAGAGTCTTCTATGTACGTAGTGGGCTTATGGTCAGTAAGTCTCATATATACATATATCTCATATATGCATTTACACATTTTTGTTGTTTAGCTAATCCAATAAATTTAGGAGGATCACCTTCTGTACCAGTCCACACGCAGATCAAACCATCTATCCCCCATACCAGTGAACAAGGGTTTCCAGCTACAAAGATGTGGTGCTTCTCCCATCAGCCCATAGATGTTTACTAGTGTGGGTGAAAAGGTGCCCATGAAAGTGCTGCATCTTTGGATATAGAAAACCAGTGTAGAAATAATTGCGTTTCAGCATATAGTTTAAAGCTGGACATAAAAATACATTCTTCCGTAAAAAAGGTGGACTTTCTCAATAAGCACTAAGCAGAGCTTCTACAGCAAGTTGATGGCAGATAGAACAAGATAAGCCTTTCTTAGACCATTTAAAGAAATTAACTAAAAGCAGATGTAATAAACAGCATAATCTTTGCAGGTTCCTTAAGACTAAACATAAAGAAGAGGAAGGTCATGGCTGGGGTTTGGGGTTAGCTACGATTATTAGATGGTTTTGCAATCACCAACATGCATGGGTGTCAAGCCCAAAATAAATGCAAGCAGACTTTAAAATCTAATACAACATCTAATCAGAATGGAGCCTGTAAAACCATTTGACTGCCTGCTAAACCAACACTGTTACAGTAAATACATTTTATACACTTTGTGTCAAGTAACTCAAAAGGTAAAACGCTTTGCAGGGGGCAACATGTTAACTGGAAGATTTTACATCGCTTTTACTCATCCACAATGAGTAATCATAGTGTTTAGGATCACTTTCATTTGTTCAAAGAAACCTTAGCCTTGGTGTTGTTTGATGTGTACTTTTATCCCCCATTTACAACTTTGAGACATATCCTGTATGTTGACATACATTTTTTAATTTATCACTAATTCACTTGAGGACAGGCCTCATTTGTGACTTTAATCTGGCTGCAATAAAAATCCAAAATAAAGTAACTTTTTCAATGCAAATGAGTGAGGAAGAATTACATTTGATTTCATACTCTTTTATTTGGCTGAAACTCCATTGTAAAAGCCAGATGTGTCACTAGTACAACTGGTCACCCCATTTGATTCATTATACAACACATGGATTTTTTGGAAAAGAACTTCCTGTTTTCTATTCTTTCTTATTGATTCTTCCCCATTCTACAAAACACGAAAACAGTTTTGGTTGCAGTTGTGCTTAGAAAACCTCTTTGACAATGCTTCTAATACCAAGATGTATTTTTGTAATGTATTCACCTCCCAAACCCCAGGATAGAAATTAATAGTTTTTTGTATTGTTGTTAGTTGGTTCAGCTGGAGGGAGGCACAGTTAGGTGAGACCACCTGCCAGACAACAGGAAAGGGAGCGTGCTGATGTCATGTCTGTCCCTGGCCGTCACAATTGAGTAACAGAATAAAAATTGCCAATTCCATGGTTATAGAGGGGAATAAAAATGCTAGGCTTTAAGAAAAAATAGAAAGCCTTTATCTTAATGTTAATTACTAGGATATCGGTTTTAAAGGTCAAGCTTAGTCAACGTGTTATTGTAGTTCTGGATAGAGTTAAAACCTATTCAGTTTTCATTTTGTTATCTGTGACCCCATTCGCTCCCAATCCTTAGCCTCAGCCTCCATGTGGCGCCTAAAATTGGAATAGCTGCCTGGGCAGGAGGATCTTATTGTAGTTCTAGTAGAAATTAGAACCCCTACTTTCTTTCATTGTTTTAGCCTTGGCGCCATAGTTTTATCAGCTCCTTCTCTTCTCTTCCCTGGACTAGTGCCCCCTCAATGGGGTGCCTTGGAATCAACTGCTGAGGTGAGGGAAGGCACTTTCTCTGATTTTAACAGTTTTTTTATTTTATTATTCTGTTCATGCTGGGAATGTAACAGTTTTGTCCCCTGCCTGTTGTATTCCATATACTTCATGCAATCACAAACTCCTGGTACTTATGTAATAAATGTACCTGGAGGAAAAAGCTGAATCTTACTTTTACACATTTAGCTTCCCTTCCTGGTTGGCGACTGGAGCCAGGAAGTTTATTTCACAACAAATCCATGAACTTCATTGAGACTCAATAGTGCTGATTATCACAGTGTATATGTTTTTTGTACTAGTGAAATGATTTGCCTGGGAGTGTTTTCTGTTAGAACACAAGTGTTTTTTTGTGGTTTTAAAAGAAAAACATGTCACTTATCTCACAAGAGAATACTTTTTAACTTTAAAGTGGACCAACATCCCTGATTTTCACTATCTTTGTGTCATTCCAATTGGGGGTCCAGCTTTGGTCCACTTTAAAAACAAAACAAAAACAGTAACACTAAAAGGACAAGGCATCTGTGGTAACAGTGACACCGAACAGCACAGCATTGTGCAAGGGAAGCAGAAAGCTGCACATAAAAGAAAAAAGAGTGGCAGGAAATCCTGGTAACCTCTCTGACTCCAATTACACACACTACTGTAGAGACAAAAAAGAATTCATGGAAGCGGGGGTGGACGGGGGTTGAAAAACAGCCTAGAATCCCAAAATAACATGCTGTGTGGCAGAATCCCCCTATAACATGCTGATTGGCAGAACCCCCCCAATAACAGGCTTTGAGGCAGAATCCCCCATAACAAGCTTTGAGGCAGAATCCCCCATAACATGCTGAATGGCAGAACCCTCCCATAACATGCTGAGTGGCAGAGTCCCCCCATAACATGCTGAGTGGCAGAGTCCCCCCATAACATGCTGAGTGGCAGAGTCCCCCCATAACATGCTGAGTGGCAGAGTCCCCCCATAACATGCTGAATGGCAGAATCCCCCTATAACATGCTGAGTGGCAGAATCCCCCCATAACATGCTGAGCGGCAGAGTCCCCCCATAACATGCTGAGTGGCAGAATCCCCCCAATAACAGGCTGCAAGGCAGAATCCCCCCATAACAGACTGTGAGGCAGAATCCCCCCATAACAGGCTGTAAGGCAGAATTCTCCATAACATGTTGAATGGCAGAACCCCCCATACCATGATGTTATACAGAA
The DNA here is from genome assembly GCA_027917425.1 of Gastrophryne carolinensis. Taxonomy (NCBI): domain Eukaryota; kingdom Metazoa; phylum Chordata; class Amphibia; order Anura; family Microhylidae; genus Gastrophryne; species Gastrophryne carolinensis. The sequence continues at coordinate 139,678,610 of CM051239.1, forward strand.
CCCCCATATAACATGCTGAGTGGCAGAACCCCCTATAACAGGCTGTGAGGCACATTCCCCCCATAACACGCTGAGTGGTAGAATCCCCCATAGCATGCTGAGTGGTAGAATCCCCCACAACATGCTGAGTGGCAGAATCCCCAATAACATGCTGAGTGGCAGACTCCCCCCATAACATGCTGAGTGGCAGAATCCCCCATAACATGCTGAGTGGCAGAATCCCCCATAACATGCTGAGTGGCAGAATCCCCCATAACATGCTGAGTGGCAGAATCCCCCATAACATGCTGAGTGGTAGAATCCCCCCATAACATGCTGAGTGGCAGAATCCCCCATAACATACTGAGTGGTAGAATGCCCCATAACATGCTGAGTGGTAGAATCCCCCATAACATGCTGAGTGGTAGAATCCTCCCACTTCCAACCCTCCTCCCCCCCGCTCACCTCATGGTCTGGCCACCACACCATTGGGAGCCAGGGATGCCACCCCTGCTGGAAGCAGGAAATGCCACCACTGGAAGCTGGGGATGTCACCACTGAAAGCTGGGGATGTCACCACTGGAAGCTGGGGATGCCACCACTGGAAGCTGGGGATGTCACCACTGGAAGCTGGGGATGTCACCACTGGAAGCTGGAAATGCCACCACTGGAAGCTGGGGATGTCACCACTGGAAGCAGGAAATGCCACCACTGGAAGCTGGGGATGTCACCACTGGAAGCAGGAAATGCCACCACTGAAAGCTTGGGATGTCACCACTGGAAGCTGGGGATGTCACCACTGGAAGCTGGGGACGCCACCACTGGAAGCTGGGGATATCACCACTGGAAGCTTGGGATGTCACCACTGGAAGCTGGGGATGTCACCACTGGAAGCTGGGGATGTCACCACTGGAAGCAGGAAATGCCACCACTGGAAACTTGGGATGTCACCACTGGAAGCTGGGGATGTCACCACTGGAAGCTGGGGATGTCACCACTGGAAGCTGGGGACGCCACCACTGGAAGCTGGGGATGCCACCACTGGAAGCTGGGGATGTCCCCACTGGAAGCAGGAAATGCTACCACTGGAAGTTGGGGATGTCACCACTGGAAGCTGGGGATGTCACCACTGGAAGCTGGGGATGTCACCACTGGAAGCAGGAAATGCCACCACTGGAAACTTGGGATGTCACCACTGGAAGCTGGGGATGTCACCACTGGAAGCTGGGGATGCCACCACTGGAAGCTGGGGATATCACCACTGGAAGCTGGGGATGTCACCACTGGAAACTGGGGATGTCACCACTGGAAGCTGGGGATGCCACCACTGGAAGCTGGGGATGCCACCACTGGAAGCTGGGGATGTCCCCACTGGAAGCAGGAAATGCTACCACTGGAAGTTGGGGATGTCACCACTGGAAGCTGGGGATGTCACCACTGGAAGCAGGAAATGCCATCACTGTAAGTTGGGGATGTCACTACTGGAAGCTGGGGATGTCACCACTGGAAGCAGGAAATGCCACCACTGGAAGCTGGGGATGTCACCACTGGAAGCTGGGGATGTCACCACTGAAAGCTGGGGATGCCCCCACTGGAAGCTGGGGATGTCACCACTGGAAGCTGGGGATGTCACCACTGGAAGCTGGGGATGTCACCACTGGAAGCTGGGGATGTCACCACTGGAAGCTGGGGATGTCACCACTGGAAGCTGGGGATGCCGTCGCTGCAGGAAGCTGGGGATGCCACCGCTGACACTGAGAGCCAAGGACCGCCATAGAGCCAGGACTGCCCACCCACTTTCCGAGGCTCTGTGCAGTGGTCTATGATGTCCGGAGGGCAACACAGCAGCAGAGCTGGGACTCTGCGCCACCAGGCCATCATAGGAAGGCCACCACACCCCCCCCCCCTGCACTGGCCAACTGCCCTTCAATTTAATGCTGGCTCTGGCTTCAAGCCACAGGCCTGGAGAATGGAAGATGCCATAGGCTGCTGGATGCTGTGGGTGGCCCACAGAGGCTCCCATTAACCTGGCCTGCTGCAAGGAGCCTCAGCACCTAGCCAGTGCAGGGGAGGCGGTGGCCTACTGGGCATTGTCCCAGTATGCCCCTCCATGGAAATTTGCATTGCACATTTGCCTTTCATTACTAGTTTTGTGCTCTGCTACTTGGAAAATGATTAGGCTTTACTGGATAAATGGTCAGAACAGTGGAAACTGAAAACAAATGTAAAATCATGTAGATGGGTAGAAGGAATCCCCTCATATATGAAGTATTGTGTTAGCCAATATTTTGGAAGATTCTGATTAGTAAAAGCTGCATGTAGTGGACAATATAGCCCAATAGTGGGGAAAGCAAGCAGGATGCTCAGCTGCATAGCACTGTAGAGCGCTGGTGAGGCCACATTTGGAATTCTGTGTGCAGTTCTGGAGACCTCACATACAAAAAGACAAGGGAATGGGTCCAAAGGTCCAAATAATGGTGGAAGGACTTCAACTTTTGAGAAATGACTTAAAGCGAACCCGCTGCAATAAGACAGGCTGGGGTAGGTGGCATCTAGAATGCTGGAACCCCTTTGTACATACCTCCCAAAATGCCCAATATATTTATCTTAGCCTCAATCTTCTCTGGGAAAACAGTGCAGTGAATGGCCACCCGGGCTCACATGGGTAAGTTGGCTAAATTGTCTCTAGACTGGTGGCTGCTCCTCTTGATAGAACAAGGGGGCAAAACCTGAAGCTAGTCAGATGGAAGTTCAGGAGCAATGACAGAAAATTCTGTTTTATTTGACTGAAAGAGTAGTAGATGCTTGGAACAAACTTCCAGCAGAGATAGTTGTGAATGTATAAATGCCTGGGATTGGCATACATCTATCCTAGGATAAAGTGAATATACACACATAAAGGTAGAATAGTTGCAGTCAACCTTTTTATGCAATCTGCATGGTTTCTTCTGGTTTCCTAATACTGGAAAATTAATTGGGTCTATCTAAACTGGTTCTTGTGTGTATAGGTGTGGTAGGGACTTTCAATGGGGAGTTTCTGTGAAGGGCAGGTATTTAGGAGAATGGTTCTATGAAGTGCTGAGTAATCTATGCACTCCAATGAGAATGTAACACAAGCTTAAGAAAAATGTGTGCATACAGAACTGTAGCATATCTGTCTCAGCTTAAATATAGGGTTCTGCCCCAAAAACACTTAGGGTCTAATTTATGGTGTTTGTCATTTAGCATCTTTCGTGTGGCTATAGCGCCAGTTTTGGAGCGCCTGCATTTTTGTCTTTTCTGTCGCTGTGCTGTGGACTACAAGCTAGAAGTCACAGCGCCTGATTTCTAATTTGCTTTGATTGTTGCACTAGGTATTGGGTGGCCTGTGTCAGCGACCTGTTGGACCCGACTGCAGATTATCCCAGCACCAGTGAGCGCCACTTTGTACCGTCTTTTCGACGCTGGACAGCGTATTTATGAATTTTTTCCACATGAAAAGTTTGGTGCTGTATTTTTCCGGTGCTGGTCAGTGTTTCTTCATTACAGTTACAAGAAATCAATGCTGGGGACAAAGCAGACACACTTTACAGTGCATTTAGGCTGTGTTTTAATTGTTGTTGTCCAAATTACACATTTGTAACAAATAGAAGCCACAAAAAAAAATTTTTCTATGAAAAAAATGTCTTTGGCGACATCTAGGTCATGCATTTCCATTATTGACAAGTCACAATACCAGTTCTGTACAAAAAAAAAGGTGAGTAATAGGAATTATAAACATAAAAACATACCATAAAAACATTAACATAAAACCTCAATTCAGTTCTGCCCATTGTGCTCTATTGATTCTTGAGCTACAGTGCCAGGTTTCAACTGGTGCTGCTTCAACGAGAGCACCCAGTGCTGTGACCTTTTGGTCACTAGTGTTAAAGTGGACCAAAACCCAGGATTTTGAATATCCTGGGATTTGATCCTTGCCCCCTGGGACATCCAGAAACAGGATGCCCCGCAGTGTGAAACCATCCAGATCACCCGATATCACTCATCCTTCCCCGGTCCTATGGCACTTGCGCAGCCCTCTTGTCTAGTCAGCACCCTCGTATCAGCTTCTGCCACTTCGTCTAATAGCTCGTCTCAGGTGAGGGGATCAGAGCGCGCTGGCGGCCGCATCCACCACTACCCTCTAACAGGAAGTGTGCCCGCAGCAGCCATTCACAAATGCCTGGTACGGGCACACGTCCTGCTAAAGAGATAGCGGGGATGTGGCCGCGGCATGCTCGTGTTCCTTTGGACTGGGAAAGGAGGCAAGTTTCCGGGAGACCTGGGGGGTTTAACACAGTGGGACATCCTGATTCTGGGAGGGAATCCAGCGGCCCTGGAATCTTATAGATTTCAGGGCTGTTGGGGCGTGGGTTTTGGTCCACTTTAAATGAGCTGCTAGCTGGCAGGAGCATCGGTGCGGCCTGTTTTTTGTTTCTTAAATCGCATGCTGAGTCCCATTGAGGCCATAAAATTGGCTTGTGTGGCACTGACTCTTCCTAAATAATGCTCCCCGTTTCAAATGAAAACATGTCTTAAACAAGCTGCAATGGAAGATTTTGAGCTTGTGTTATGCTGAAACAATGTACCCCATGCTGAAATTTGACACATTGGGCTCGATTCAACAAAGGTCGAAAATTGATTTTTCGTGTGTTTTGTGCTTAAAAAGTTTTTTTGCTATATTTTTTTTACGAGTGATTCAGCAACCTGGAACCATTGTAAAACACGAGTCACTTGAATTAATTTGAGTGCGATTGTAAAAGTGCGAATTAAATTAGCGGATCGAAAAATTTACTACTGCATTTTACAATTCGAAAATTTTACTACTGATTCAGGTGGACTTGATGAGCCACACACATGATATAAATTAGAGTGTTTCACACTAGTTTTTTGATGCAGCTTTCAGCAGGAGAAAACTCATTTTGCTCTCTCACAATGGAGCCCTTCTACTTTCTTTGCAATGGTAGTAAACTCTAATGGTAGTAAAAAATTCAATTCATAAGAAAAAAGCCTGAGAATTCCACTGTTTGTGAATCACTAGTTAGGAAGACAATGAGAGTCAATGGCACTTTTTTACTCCTGAAAAAAATACTGAACATTTTACCCTTTCTTACTAGTAGTAAAAAGTTCCATTGACTTTCAGTGTCTTCCTATCTGGTGATTTGGTAACAGTGAAATTCTCAGGCTTTTTTCTCATGAATTACATTTTTTACTACCATGAGAATTTTTTTCAATGATTTGTGAATCGAGGCCATTGACTTCGAACATATTGCAGATGATGTGGCGCAGAGAAGGCGCACACTACCCATTCCCATATTTTCTGACACGTTTGGAAGTGGATCAGCTGCCATATCAAGCACTTTTCCAGCTTACTAGGCTAAATCGTGCAGCTTTGGAATCCTTATTTGGCACCATTAACTGGTAGAAGACCTTTGGTCGACCTTTGGGTTTTTACATTGCGGTGCACCAAAACCCAGAATAGTCAAAATCGTGGCTTTTGGTCCACGTTATAGTGTAAGCATAAGAATGGCGTACCATGAGGTTAAAGCTAGCAAAGAGATGCTCCCTGCACCCAGGGACACGTGGTGCTATGTGAGCAAACTTTGTATAGAAAACAATGGCCACATTTCTGCATTAAAGGAAACATTTTTAATACAGGTTCCTGGCAATCCAACCAACCCCCCCCCCCCAAAAAAAAACTACATATATGCCTCTTACAAATATTACTGTTTAATTAGTACTTCCACTACAGCATACCTTGCCTCTTTATTACATGTATCCACAATGTTAGCCATGTACATACAGCTACACAGGTAACTTAAAAAGTTGAAAATTATGCATTTACATTTACCCATTAAAAAGCCTTACAACACCACGCAACAGTCAGAAAACAATACTAAACAATCAAAAAAAAAATTTGAGTACATTTTCCAATAATTTTCGCTTGCCTGTTTACGAGCATTTTGAAAATTTTACGAGTGATTAGAAAATTTTACGATTGCATTTTCGAGTGCAAGTATTTAATTCAACCCCTTTTTTGAATCACTCGAAAAAGTTAAAACTTTGTGCATGCGATCTGATTTTTCGAGTGACACGAATTTATTTCTACCTTTGTTGAATCAAGCCCATTATGTGTCATTGTGGTATGGTCTTGATTACTGCATAGCTGCCTGCTTCTCTTCCTTTAAAGGACAAAACACACCTAAACAAGTATAAAAAGATTGACTACAGTCATTGCACTTGCATCATATCCTTTTCTAATCTCTGCAAAACCTCTAGAGACAATCATCTCTAGTATTTGTCTACACAAACATTCATTTTTTGTGCAGTGAATTAAAATATTTTGAGTACATCAAACATATTTTACCACTTAATGTTTTGAAAAAAATTTAATGAAGAACAATTACCGTATTTTTCGCCCTATAAGACACACCTGCCCATAAGACGCACCTAGGATTTGAAGGCGGAAAATAAGAAAAAAAAAATGTAAACAAAATGTTGTGCTAAAACACCCCATTACAGGCAGTGTGGCACCCCATCCCATTCCCATAGGCAGTGTGGCATTCCCCTATCCCATTTCCCATAGGCAATGTGGCATTCCCCCCTCCCATTCCCATAGGCAATGTGGCATCCCCCCTCCTATTCCCACAGGCAGTGTGGGATTCCCCAATCCCATAGGCAGTGTGGCATTCCCCCCTCCCATTCCTCATATAGGCAGTGTGGCATCCCCCCATACCATTCCCCATATAGGCAGTGTGGCATTCCCCCTCCTATTCCCATAGGCTATGTGGGATGCCCCCATCCCATAGGCAGTGTGGCATTCCCTCCTCCTATTTCTCATGGGCAGTGCGTCATTCCCCCCTCCTCTTCCTCATAGGCAGAGTGGCATTCCCCTATCCCATTCCCATAGGCAATGTGGAATTCCCCCCTCCCATTCCCATAGGCAATGTGGAATTCCCCCCTCCAAATCCCATAGGCAGTGTGGCATTCCCCCCTACCATTCCCCATATAGGCAGTGTGGCATCTCCCCATCTCATTCCCCTATATAGGCAGTGTGGCATCCCCCCTCCTATTCCCATAGGCAGTGTGGCATTCCCCCCTCCCATTTTCATAGGCAGTGTGGCATTTCCCCCTCCAATTCCCATAGGCAGTGTGACATTCCCCCATCCCATTCCCATAGGCAGTGTGGCATTCCTCCCTCCCATTCCCCATATAGGCAGTGTAACAACCCGCCACCCATTACCATAGGCAGTGTGACATGCGGGGGGCATGTCACACTGCCTATGGTAATGGGTGGCGGGTTGTTACACTGCCTATTCTGTTCCCCATATAGCCAGTGTGGCTATCAGCACACTATCAGCAGAAAGTAAAAAAAAAGCAGCCACACAGCATTCAGACAGTCTAATTAATGTATCTAAAATGTATTTAGAAGCTCAGCTGGTAGTAGAGCAATGATGAGTCATTACAGCAGATGGAATTCTACCTTTGGCTATAAATAAGGGATGATTGTAGAGAGAGGCAATTTTTCATTTTGCAAAACCTCACTTGCATAAATCCAGCCTTTGAGTTTGACCCCACCCAAAACTGTACTCATCTAATGATTAAAATTCATCATTGTTTATTTTTGAAAATATTAAAAAGAACAGTGATTGCTATATGCCATATACATTTCATGTGTTCTAAAAGACAACATATTTCATTATATACATTGTATATTCATAGATACAATTCATCATAGGGTGATAATAGACATAATTCCATGTGTGGCATTTCCCCCTCCAATTCCCATAGGCAGTGTGACATTCCCCCATCCCATTCCCATAGGCAGTGTGGCATTCCTCCCTCCCATTCCCCATATAGGCAGTGTAACAACCCGCCACCCATTACCATAGGCAGTGTGACATGCGGGGGGCATGTCACACTGCCTATGGTAATGGGTGGCGGGTTGTTACACTGCCTATTCTGTTCCCCATATAGCCAGTGTGGCTATCAGCACACTATCAGCAGAAAGTAAAAAAAAAGCAGCCACACAGCATTCAGACAGTCTAATTAATGTATCTAAAATGTATTTAGAAGCTCAGCTGGTAGTAGAGCAATGATGAGTCATTACAGCAGATGGAATTCTACCTTTGGCTATAAATAAGGGATGATTGTAGAGAGAGGCAATTTTTCATTTTGCAAAACCTCACTTGCATAAATCCAGCCTTTGAGTTTGACCCCACCCAAAACTGTACTCATCTAATGATTAAAATTCATCATTGTTTATTTTTGAAAATATTAAAAAGAACAGTGATTGCTATATGCCATATACATTTCATGTGTTCTAAAAGACAACATATTTCATTATATACATTGTATATTCATAGATACAATTCATCATAGGGTGATAATAGACATAATTCCATAATGTTTGTCCACACAATTCATTTTCGTTATTTTAGGAAATATGTACATTTATATGCATGATTCACATTCGGTTTGTGGCTAACTGGTTAAGTCCTGCTGATACTCCAGGAATACTCCAGGAATTTTGTCTACACAGCATATACCTCCACCATGGAATATACTTACACCCCCATTAACCCGAAAGCATATAATTACACTCCTGTTAATCAAAAAGTATATACCAGAGAGCTGCTTCTCGGATGGGAAAATCGGCACCCACTGTCGATATCCTCCAATCCCAATTTCTCACACCTATACAACACCGTCATCTCGCACATCAACCACATGTCACGTACTTACGTTCATCGTAAAAGGAGGAGGGGAAAGCGTGCCGGTGTATTAAGGAGGAGAGGATTTCGTTCTGCCATCCCGGATATTCATCTGCCCAATTTTCAGTCCCTAACCAATAAGCTAGATGAGTTGAGGTTGATGTGCAGCAGGAAATCTAGGATGTTGTGCTCTTCCGTTCTGTGTTTTACTGAAACATTGCTTAAAAACTCAGTCCTGGACTCTAGCCTAGAAATTCAAGAGTTCACCATCCATAGAGCAGATCGGGACACGGATGCAAATGACAAATCTAGGGGAGGCGGCATCTGCTTCTACACCAATAACAGATGGGTCAAATATGTTCATGCATTAGATAAGAGGTGTACATCTGACCTGGAATACCTGGCTCTTATCTGCAGACCTTTTTATTCTCCACGTGAGTTCTCGTGCATTATTCTAAAAGGGGTGTATATTCCCCCTCAGGCCAATGTCAACATGGCCCTCAGCTCATTGTCAGAAGCTATCTCGGCTACGAAAAGATGTTCCCAGACTCATTTGTCATAGATCTGGGTGATTTTAACAAAGCTTGTCTTAATCTCGAACTTCCAAAATTCATATCACATATTACTTGCCCTACAAGAGGGAACAAAATTATCGACCAATGCTACACAACAGTGAAGCATGCTTATAGAGCTGTTCCCACAGCAGCTCTGGGATACTCTGATCATTGTTTACTACATCATCTACCTCTATGCAAGCA